>JAPMOR010108218.1:300847-320985 GCA_026543865.1 Argiope aurantia | reverse complement strand
AGTATGCGAGAAAGTTTTGGGGAGACCACATCAGCTGGTTGTTTATGTGTTTGGAGGTAGTTAGTTAAATTTGACTCTTGAGCTAGCTGTCAACTGCAAACATTAAACATTCTTCAACATTAAAATACAAGCATCACTCATATAATTCAAAATAGCTGGCTTGCAAAAAGATAAAACAACTTAAAAATACTTTTTTCCTAACAATTCAATTAAAGCGAAATTCATTTTACAGATATGAGTAGAGTTTTAGGACTATTTATTAAAAAAATTTTAATAATATTTAGTTATTGTTAATGCTGAAAATTTTCGATTTTAATCCTGAAGTTCAAATTTTCTTCAGAATTCCTACACTAATGAATTATAAATTTTCTTTCTTTACTACATATGCCTGACCAAACTACTATTTTATCTATTAAATATATTAATTTTAAAAAGATGCAAACACTTTTTAAAATAACTTCTGTGAACTAGTTATATCAGTGCAGATACACTTTCAGATTCCAAAGAAAACTCTTCAAAACTTCAGACGAAATTGATGAGAACTTTTAGAAAAAAGAAAAAAAAATGTATGATCTATACAATGCAATATTAAAAAGATATATATATCTGATTTCAATCTTTTGAAGTAGAGTATTTCCCAGAATTTCTGAGAAAATGCATAGATTTGAATCACAAGTTTCTGAGATTATTTCCTATAAGAAAAGACATGTGGAATGAAATCTCGTAACCTAGTTTTGGAACATAGAAATGAGTTTATAAAAATTTTTATCTCATGAAATATATGAACTGAACGAAATCAATCTGGAATAAAAATTAAATTTTCTTATTCTATAAATTTAAAATCAATTTTTAAATCCAATCTCAGAAAACTTTTCTTTCCTTTTAACTGAATGAATAGCATGATTAATTGATTGAAAAAGAATAACAGAGACAGCAATTATCAATTACAAAATACAATGTTACAAAGGTTAAAAATATATCTCTTTTTGTCCTGTAACTTCCAAAGAATGGATATTATCAGTTTTCTAAAAATATTTAGTGCAATAAAAATCGATACACTGAGTTTTCTGTATGTATTTTTTTTGTTTGATTATTATAAAATTTTAATTTAATGAATAACTTTAGGATTTAATAGCAATTATTAATACATGCGGGAATCGTCTCCCCGAAACTTTCTCTCATACTCTCTGATAAATTTGTCATGTTAGAGAACGTTTTGCATGGCACTGGTGTACAATAGCTATGAAATATTAACTTTTGGCGTAAATTTAGCATTTTTACTGGATCTATCATATTTTTTTGACGAGTTATTTGGCGATTAATCCGTGGTATGCCATTTATAGTACCCGAAAATCGAATTTGTGTTTTAGACCCATTTTTCCCAACAAATTTTTTTTTTTAAGATTTGACAGAAAACTACACTTGTAGCCTTTGTGGCTACCGAATTATCATCAATTTCATATATATAAATCATTGTGTTTTTGAATTGTCACCTTTGTGTGTTTCGGAATGTACAGACCAACAGCTAGTCAACCCGCTGCTGGTTTTGGTTCAAAATTTAACAGGTGTCTACACTATAGATATTAAATCCATGTGCCGAATATTATCAATCTATCTGTCTTCATTTTGCAGTTACCGTGTTACTTTATATTCCAACGACCGGACAGGCGGATTTCTTCTAAAT
This sequence comes from Argiope aurantia, assembly GCA_026543865.1. Classification (NCBI taxonomy): domain Eukaryota; kingdom Metazoa; phylum Arthropoda; class Arachnida; order Araneae; family Araneidae; genus Argiope; species Argiope aurantia. Next base: position 319,301 of record JAPMOR010108218.1, on the reverse strand, counting down.
AGAATTTGCACAAAATTTGATAGAAATCTTCAAATTTGGTGTCAAGACCGCATATCCAATTTCAACCTTCTAATTCAAAGCGTTTTGAGTTAGCTTTTTCAGACAGACAAACAAACGCACATTTTCCAAAAAAAAAAAGGGGGGGAGATCTAAAACATAGAGATTTTTCAAAATCACGATTTCAAATTTTTTGAAGATTGCTAGACTTTCTTGATACTATGTATATGAGAAAGTAAAAAATAATTCTTCAAATTCTCTCCCAAATTAATTCTCCAAAACCTATAATCTTACATTTTGTCAAAAACCAGTGCAATGGTCTACTCAACATTTTCTCGAATGCTCTCATTATCACGAATAAAATTGTTGACCTTGGAAAAAGTCGTGAACACCACGAATATTCAGATTTTTATGTTTCGCTAATGAAAGCTAATTTATTTCGCTAATGAAAGCAGGATAAGCTTTTTACTTTTATTAGTTTACTTTTATACATCATAATGCAACAAAGAAAATTAAATTTTCATTTTGGACACCTTTTGATGTATCGATTAAAATTAAAATCTGCCACAAAGCTACAATTCTAGTAACCAGTTCACATACAGAATTTCATTTAAGTCGTGGCAATATTTAATTTCTTGTTTACATGCATACGAAAGTACAGACAGACAGAAGCTCAGATCCTTACTGGAATCAGTTCACTATTTAATATATATCTAAACTTCAAATGCTAAATCTATTTTATCCATCCAGCTTTTTTACGTTTTGAAGTAGGCGTAATACTTATACTCGGACAGTCAGACAGACCGATTTCCTGTGAATGGATTTCTTTCCAAATGTGATAGGAATCCGAAAATTTGCTGGAAAGACCACATAACCGAATTCTATCAGACTAGCTCAAAACTTTTATTTTTTTATTATTTCTTTTTTTTTTTAATTATAGTGTTTACAAACAGGTCAGAATGTGATTTGCGGACTCGGGGAGGTCTGAAACATGATGATTTGTTAAGATTTCGAGTTCGACTTTTTGGCGGCTGCAATACTTTCTCTTCCTGTACAAGAATGCAAAAAATGCTCTAATTTGCAGAAATGAATTTGCCCTTCTCTAACTGTAAACTGGAAATTCTCTAACTGCTCTCTAACTAATAAACTCTAACTGAGTCCATTCTGGAAATCAAATTGCCATGCACTAGAATAATACGAAAGACCGTGCTTACAGCATTCTTCGTTAAAGTCTTGGAAGAAAACTTTTAAATCAGTAATCTCTCTACCACGGTAAACCAGAATTACTGTCTAAGAATATCCGATAAAATTTACTAGAATATATATTGCTGGATGAGCAAAAGGTCATTATATTCATTCAGTCTTTAATGAAAAAGACATAGGTTTACAGACTGGTGAAAAGCATTAGTTGGCGAACTTTAGTGATAGACATTGATGGACGGAATTTATCAATCACTAGAATGAAACAAGCATAAGATACATTGATCATTCTGATCGTCTTGACACTTCTCGTCTTGCAGGTTTGAATCATTAATCGTATTCAAGTTAATGCGGTTACTGAATAACAGCTTTCAAAGATGTTCAATGGATGAGAAATGATTCTTTGGCCGCTCCAAATAGAACACTTTGAAAATTGCTTTCAAAACCGAGTCTGAATTCTTTTTTAAAAAGTTTAAACATCAATTCTTGCTTTATTCAGACGACAACCGATTTTCTAGCTCAATTTAATAATGTATGTCTTCTGAATTTGGATTTAAAAAAACATATTTGAAAGCAGTTATGAGTAAACAGTTATTCTGGAGATTTTGTCACTATTGAAAATTTGCTAGATGTGAGTCATTTGCCATATAAATTAAAATCAATTATAATTCCATTAGCCAATTATATTTTAAAGACTATAATTAGTGTAAAAACTAACTTTGAAAACATGCAAAAGCATAGTTTTCTTGTAAAGATTTACACTAAAAAATATTTGGTACTGTTCACTGAATAGTAGTCTTGCTCATACGCTTCTTAACTATTGCTACTTATTAATTAGTGTGGTGATATACACCAAAACACATAAAACCATTGGTAGTTTTCACCAGTGGAGTTTTACATATATTTCCCGGGAGTTTTACATGTACTCTCTTCCCATAATATGGCACTACGAGAGCTTAGCTTTATCAGAGAGAACCACACATGCATTTTCGGTCCCCTTTTATTTAACTAAATAGATCCAGCGACTGAATTATGGGATTTTGCTTGCTGATATAGAGATGAAAATCGAATATATGCTCTGGACACCTTCCTGATGATTAATTAGATAGATATCAAATTTGATACAAAAATGTCAAGGCGTCGAAAGCAAATGCCAATTTTTATTCATCTCATTTGCATTATTTTTTTTAACTAACGTACTTACTTATACCAGGACAAATAAAAAAAAATTCCATTTGACAAATTTAATAAAAAATTAAAAATAGATGTACACTTTCAGTGTAAAGATTATACGCTAGAAATTACCTGTTCTAGTTAGATACTGTTTTGAGTTATGGCGTTCATATGCGTACTAATATTAGGTCTACCGGAAAGTTCTGTCCGTTTTAGAATGAAACAAAGGAATACATTTTTTCATACTTTGGATAAACTTTATTGAATAATATAATTGCCATCATTATTTATGACTTCTTGCCAGTGTGATGGCAATTTGTATATCCCATTTTTAAAAAATGTCTTATCTCTAGAGGCCAAAAATTGAACCAGTGCTTGTCTGATATCTTCTTCGTTCTTGAATTGTTTGCCCTGCAAGAAATTTTGTAAGGACAGAAACAAGTGATAATCAGATGGTGCTAGGTCCGGGGAGTATGGTGGATGCGACAGAATTTCCCAGCCTAGCTCTGCGACTTTCTGACGAGTCCCCAAAGCAGCATGTAGCCTGGCATTGTCATGAAGCAGTATGATGTCCTTCCTATTGAACATCGCCGGCCTCTTTTCTTGGAGTGCTGTTTTTAATTTATCCAATTGCTGACAGTACCTCTCCGAATTTAGCCTTTCGTTTGGTTTCAACAGCTCAAAATGTATTGGTCCTCGAATGTCCCACCATATACACAACATTCTCTTGTTCAGGCTCAACTTCGGTTTAGAGGTAGAGGGGGCAGGTTTTCCGGGTTCACAATATGCCCTTTTTCTTATGATGTTTTCATAGGTAATCCACTTTTCATCCCCAGTTATGATTGTAACCGGAGCGGACAGAACTTTCCGGTAGACCTAATATATAGACAGAGAGTCAACTCTGAGAGATCCTCCCTCCCTCGAATGCACTTTTTTTTTTCAATTATATTATCTTTGCATTAACCTGATTGGATTTGGTCCCAATTACTCCTAATAATTGTAGCTCTATTCTAATTAATTTTTGTACATTTAATATATGAGAAGGTCGAAAAGATTAAATTATTAATTTTCTCTAGATATATCACAAAATTTTTAAAAAAATGTTATTATTTTGTTAATGTATCAGAATGCTACAAAAGATAAGATTTAAAAATTATATTCATATTTATTTCTTTTCTTTGAATGCATCTCTCTTCTACCCGATTTTAAATATTCATGTAAAAATAGAAAAAAATAGAAAAAAAAACTTGCGAAAAGGGAAGTTGTGCAGTAATGATTAGAAATTTATAATAGTAATACATGAATATCATATCAAACATTTATTTATTTCATATTAGCTACCTTTGACGACCAGTAAATTTGCACAGAATATTTACTTTCCAGACTGTTAAATTATTCATATCGAATGTATTTATTTAAAATTTCACTTTATTATTAGATAAAAACTGAAGAATATGAATTTAATAGAGTTTTTCTACTACAAATAATTGCATTAAAAATCATAATGTTACTGTGAAAAAAAAGCGAAATTGAAAATTCTCTCTAGGAATTATATATCCAATGAAAATAATTTGTTTAAAAATCTGTATCTTAACATTGGCTAAAGATTGTGACTAAATGACTAGATAGACAATAAAAATAATATGAATTTCATCATAAAATAATTGTTGCAAATTGTGTATCACATTAAACACTAAAAATTTATTTAAAATTAGGGGGAAATTGTAGGAAATAAAATTGATAGTCATTTAAAAAAAGTGATTTTTTTGTTTTAATTTTACGGCAATGAAAAAAATCATATTGGTGAGACGATATTTCTGGAAGGAATAGCAGAAAAAAATAGTAAAAACTTGCTTAACATTTATTAAACTTTTAAAATTTCAAAAAGTTGAGCATGACCTTCGTCTTGTCTTAAAGAGAACATGCGTCGAATTTCATTAAAATCGGACAAAAACTGTAACTTTGTATAAAATACATACCGGGTGCGGCATAAATTCGTGCAAACTTCAAAAAATCCTAATAAAAAAGTAATGCTCGAAAAAAATTGTGGTTTGCGGGAATATGTCCAGAGAGCTTTTGGATTTTGTTATTTCCATTTTAAAAAATGTATTTAAAATTGACCGATAGATGGTGCTCATACGGTCATACCGAGATGGATTATGCAAATCAGAAATACAGAGCACAGTAACATTATAGTACATTTTATTTTAAAGCAAAAGATGCTCAACATGACCGCCACTACAAGGTATTAAGCAAGTGAGGTGCGTAACTGCGCCCATTACAGCTGCGTGTAACATGTCGGCATCGATGCCACTAATGGCCAATTGAATGGCATCTTTCAGTTCCATCAAAGTGGCAGGAAAGCCCCAATAGACACGAGACTTCAGGTATCCCCACAACCAAAAGTGTCCGCTGGAGAATAATCTGGCGATCGTGAGGTCCACTCATTCTTATATCCTCTGCTTATCACTCTGTCCTCAGTGAATGTGTCTAGCAGGAACGTCTTAACGGAACTAGGAACGTGGAGCGGGGCACCATCCTGCATGAAGACGACGGAAGATAACGCACGTCTTTGCTGCAAAGCAGGCATAACGTGGTCTCGCAAAAGTCTAAAATAGCCTTCTGCAGTGACAGAACATGTTTTCTAACCGGATACAGGACAATGCTCTTCAAGAAAAGAAAGGGCCTAGAGTGAAGAACGCAGTGAAACTGCATCAAACAGTCACATGCGGAGTATGTAGTGGTTTGGTCGTGTACGCACGAGGGTTTGATGCTGCCCAGATTGGACTGTTTTGCGTATTGACGTCACCATGCAATGAAAAGTGGGCTTCATCTATCCACATGATGTTCAGTAACCATTGTGAGTCACGTTCCATTTGTGCGAGCACCCATGTTGCAACGGCTTGTCTTTTCTCGCAATCTGCTATTAACCACTGGTGAAATGTCTCTATCTTGTACGGATGCAGCTTAAAGATTTCGTGCAGAATGCGTCGGATCGACCTTTCCGGAATTCCTGTTATTTTACCCGATTCACAAGCACTGGAACTCCCCGTTGAAGTCTCGGCTGCCACATTTCTCATGACCCTTTGGACAACAGGGACGCGGTCGGCGCTGACGGATGGTCTGCCACTTCGTGGACGATCCTCTAATCTTCCCGTTTCCTCAAAACGGCGAACCAAATTCAATATCCCATTCAATGAAATTGGGTTTTTCTTTGCCTTAATTCCTTACACCGTCCGTAACTGTCGCAATGCTTTAGTCGCGGATTCACCATTCTTATAGAACAGTCTCACCACTAATGCTCGATCCGGTGGCGATGCTACTGGCGTCGAATGACAGATCCATTTCCAGCCTTGTGTTTTAAAGCTATACTGATTTGCATAAACAGTTTCGATAGGACGTGTGAGCGCCATCTATCGGTCATTTTTTAAATATATTTTTTTAATGTAAATAACAAAATCCAAAGGCTCTCTAAACGTATACCCGCAAACCGCAATTTTTTTCGAGCATCACTTTTTTTATTATGATTTTTTGAAGTTTGCTCGAATTTATGCCGTACCCGGTACTTATACTTTATTGGAAAAAAAATTCAAAACTCGTCGTAAAAAAACTTTATTTGATTTCTTTGATTGATTAATCAATACTTTTTTACCCATCTGCCTGAAATGACAACGAACTCCAGTGAAAAATCTTTTATTAAATATAAACCTAACTTCAATTCTCAACGATACAAAATTTTTAACTATTTTCTTCATTTGAAAAAAAAAATAGGTAAATCTGATCATATAGCACAAAATTTACAATCGTTTTAGTATTGTAACGAAAATTTTAATATGTTGAATGATATTTAAACAGAAAAGAAAGTCTTAATATTTAGAGGGAAAATATTATGGTGCAGTTATGCTTGAAACTCACAAACAAATAAATGAAAGGAATTCTTCAATCAATAGATGGCGCCACATTGTCTTATGAGCCTTCGGCGAGTTCGTTTGTAAAATGAAAACATTTCGCTGACGCCTTTTTTGCTTTTTGGTTGTTTCTCTTCCCTTGAGCCGGTTGACGCCCGTAACACAAATAAGCTTTATGGAAGGCAAAGCTGGTAGCTCAGACACTATGTCTGAAGCTAGAGAAAGAGATCTATCAGTTTAGTGATTCCCCTCTCGCACTTAATTGAGCCGGACACAATGCCGGACGTTGTTCCGGAGTGGAGCACCAAAGAAATTCTTAACGATCTCTGAATGCACGTTGGATATTTCTTTTCCGGTCTCGGAAGTTATTTCCCTTCGAATGCTAAGTGTATTGTTTGCTGATCAACAATAGATAATGTCATTAGAAAGCCTAGATCGGATTTTCTTTTAAAGAGCACTAGAATGATGTGTTGTTGTGGTTGTTCAGAAGTGTAGGTTACGGTTACATAATGACTTTTAATAGTTCGTGTAATTAATAGCGGGTTTTTTCAAACTAAGTTAAGTAAATAATAAAAGATATTTCTAAGAAATTTTGTGGATTTCTTATCGGTATTTCTTTTGTTTCAGATGTAGAATTGTGGGAAATTTCAACTATTCAAGTTGAAATCTCGGTAAAGATCAGCAGTAATTTACTGATTTAACGATAAAAATGTAGTCGAATTTAAAAAATAATATGCAGTAACATATGTGAAAGCAGAAAATTTAAAAAGAAGCGGTGATTTATTAATATCATTAGAAAAGAGTAGAAAAACATTGATTTTTTTTAATGATAAAAAGTATTACCAAATATTTTATTCAATCTTATAAATATTTTTATTTCCTAAAAAAAAAGCATAATAAATTTATTCTACTTCCATTCCTACACTTCTCTTTTTCTTGGAGGAAAAAAAATTATCAAGTCTCTCTCACTCCCCTCCTTTTCTCTTTTTTTTTTTTTTTTTTTTTTTTGCAGTCTAAGTCAGTCTGTAATTCAGCTTTCCAAAATATAACAGTGGCTTTTCTTTTTTTTGTAATAGACGCTGTTTTTTTAAAATTATAATTATTCAAAAAATGTTTAATATTATAATGTTTTCATTATACTGGTAATAGAAATATTCATAAATGATTTGTGGTAATCATAAAAAGGTATGAAAACTTATTATTCCAATTCTTTTTTCTCGTTTGTATACTATAAATATATAAAGTTATCATTCCATATATCTTTATTTTTTAAACTTGCTAAAAAAATTAATGTTTTTTTAATTCTATTTATGTAGTCTACATTTCTACTTTAAAACTCTCTTTGATTTGAGGCAGATTTATCTAAAATTCCACTCTTACTGCCTTTTTTTTTTTTTTTCTTAATTTATCTTACATTCACAAAATGCCCTTCGTCCCACCCACTCCCTAAGACTCTTTATAAGCATGTATCCGACAATTTATACTAGCCCCTAACTCAATATCATGTTATCATAAAATTTTCTCTCATCTTTCCACCAGTCATTTCAATTCTTTTAAAGAAATTCTTAGCTTAGAAATTTCTAAAATACAGGGTGGTTTTAATCAAAGTTCCACTTTGCAATGGTCATAAAAGAAAAATTACTAGACCAAATGTTATTAAACTCGGCAAGTTTAAACAAGGTCATAGAAACTTCTTTTCCGCCAAAAAAAAAAGTTCCAAAACTCATCACCAGGAGTGAAATGGAGTTGTATGCAATATTGTTAAGCAAAATAGGACATGAAAACATCGGTTTAAAATGTGTTTAATCGTTAATGAAACATGTTAAAAAGCATGTGTGTTATCTCAAAAGCACTGTTTATGGTGATAATCTAAACAATTTGGCGGAATTGAAAGATGCGATACACCGACATGTGAGTAACTTTCTTCCTGATATGCTGACAGCTTCTGTTGAGAATGAAATAATGCAATTTAACTTGATTTTAGAAAATAGTTGACCCCACATTGAACATGCTTTATAACACTTTTTAGGAACAATTAAATACATTGAGCATGCTTTGTAACACGTTTCAGAAGCGATTAAACACATTTTAAACCGATCTTAACACGATTAAAACTATTTTGCTTAACAATATTGCATACAATGCCATTTCTCCCTGGTGGTGAGTTTTTGAACTTTTGGCCGAAAAGAAATTCCCATGGCCTCCTTTATATTATTATCAAGTTTGATAACATTTGGTTCAGTAGTTTCCAAAAAAATTTCGCATAATCTAACAAAGACATTCTTCCCCTTCTAACCCTCCTTTCGTATAAAATTGTGGTCCTTATATAAGGCCATGAACAGCTTGAATGCTCAGAATTGCATTTTTCACATGTGGGAGTTGCACGTTTTGTAGTATAGGAGAGAAAAACGGTGCTTATATATTAACTGCATACCATTATCGAATAATAGTTATGAAAGACCGATATTTGAAATGAATCTAGCATTTTTATTGATTCTAGCTTGCAATATTTGACGATTAATCCCCGATATATGATTAATACATAGGTGACAGGAAATCTAATATGTATTTTCGATAAATTGAAACCAAAATTTCAGACGACACTACAGTTGTAGTCACAAAATCGTATGCCAAATTTCATTGTTTGCGTCAATCAATTAATCAATCTTTTGAGAAATTTGGTTCACAATTTGATAAAAATTCCCATTTTAGATGCTAAACCTTGTACTAAATTTTATCTATCTAACTTTTTATGTTTTGTAGTTATCAAGTCCACTTGTAGTTTAATAACAGGACAGATAGACTTTCTGTAGATGGATTTTGTTTATAATTTGTTAGAAATCTACAAATTTGGTTCTTAAGTTCGTATAAAAAATTTCATCTGTCTAGCTTAAAACATTTTTAAATTATTTCCATGCAGACAGGCAGACATAATGACACGTTTTTCGAATTCAGGGAAATCTGAAATGTATAAATATGTAAAAATCTGGAATTCGAATTATTTGGCGATCTATACTTCGAAAACGAAAAAATAAAAATGACAAAATTTAGAATTCCTAAATGTTTTAGACATAACAATATTAAAAAATAAATTACAAAATATTTAATGCGTCATTTAATCTTGAAAAGTAATATTGAATTTTCGTGCTAATTATATCTTTTTTGCCTTAGTAAGTACTGTTATATTTTGTAATTTCATCTTTATTAACTTTGAAAAGGAGAGTGCCAGACTGCATATGTGTGTGTATTAACATTGTATAGAAAAAGAAGAAAAATTGACACCTAGAGCTATGAAGTTCAGAACCAATAAGCTTCTTTCAAAATTTTAATCAACTTAAAACTAAGCAAAATTTTGTCTTCCCCCCCCCCCTTGATAATTTTTCAAAACGATTTTTAAATTAATTTATTTTTTAATTAATGAATGACGTCATCTGAAGAATTAATAAATTATCCTTTCTATGATATCAATTTATTTACCTCATAATTTTCTCTATTTTTTTTTAAATGTGTACATATTTTGGTATATTTGACAACAATAATTTCATTACTGCTATTAAATTCAAATTGCGTCCATTCTTACTACAAAGCATATTTGCTATTTTAAGACACGGTTTAAAGCAAGAATTTTTATTTATTTATTTATTTTGCTTACTTTCTTTTATATGAATGTATATAAAACGAGAGTACACTAATTATCAAAAAACTTAACTCAAAAATGTGTCTAATCTTCAGTTTTTGGCCTTCCTGAAAAACCCAATTTTGGAATAGTGTCTGTTGTCTTTAACTTTGCCTGTCTGCTCACAAGCATGATAGCTCAAAAACGCTTTGAACTGGGGGGATTTTTGTATATGTTTTTAACATTAAATTTGTAGTTTAGTTATATTTACGTCCCGTTTTAAAGCAACACTGGGGTTGTTTTGTGACGTACTTCATAATTTTGAACCGTGGTCAGATGACGGGGACGGCACCTGAACTGGCGCTCCTACTTCTTAAATTAATTTTTGTTTAGATAATTATACATTAACAAGATAAATTATTTATCACATACAGATGAATAATAAAATGATAAGATAAATAAAATATTAATACTGCAATTTTATTAAGAGATTTGAGAATTATTTTCTCCTCATTTCCATATAAATTAAAAATACGAAATCGTTATCTGTTTTGTTAATCAACTCAGAGATACGAGGTAAGAGCAAAAGTAAAATTTAAAAAAAAAATTAGTATGCAAATTAATAGTTTCAAAATGTCTCAAATCGCCCATGTTACACCCATTTTTATTTCATTTCAGAATTCTTATGAAAACGTAAAGGTCAATATTCACAAAATAATATTGCAGAATCAATCATGCGGTAACGAGTTAATTTAAGAATTTATTAAACACAGAATGTTGATTTATTTCATATAATTTTTCCCAGAGAAGTTGGGGCTTTAATATTAAAACTTCGGATCTCATGGCAAGGTACAGTATAGAAAGATTGTAGAATTCAGTAGTGCGAAGGTAGATCAAACAAAAAAGAAAACTTTTTTTAAAAAATGTTCTGAAATATTACTTACCAAAATAACAACAATGGTATTTTGTCTACAGTATTATACAAAATAGTTAAAATTGTTTCATCCCTTTATATGAAGCCAATTGAGCACAAATTCTTCCACTTCTTCATCTAATGAAAATTCACTAGCTCTTCTTTGGGATTTCATGTTCGAGACCTGATTCCACCGATGAACCGTCGTGTAAGCGGATCTGATGTACGTTAAATCCGTACAGGGCAAACGTCCACCCGCTGATGTGGTAGGGAAGTTAGGAGGAGGGTGCCAGCTCCGGCGTCGTCCTCGTCATCTGACCGTGGTTCGGAATTACGAGATCCATCGCAAAATAGCCCTGGAGAAAAAAAAATCTCAAATAACTTGCAAACGGGGCGTTAATATAACTGAACTACACTAGCTCTTCTTTGAGAGATAATTAAATCCATAGTACTTAATCTGGATTCTGATGTGTAGTCCAAAAGTGCTTAATTTGCACAATAGACAAGATATTTGAATGTTTCTAGTGAAGCATCTTTACTTTTAAGTATTTTTTTCACTAACTATGTGGAATCTTGGAGGGTCCTGGAAAAGCAGAGTACTGTGTTTTGGAAAGGAACGCCATCTGGATTAATAAACACTCCACAATATTTCACGATAGAGTATAAGCATTAGATATTCGTTATCCATAAAAAACTCAACGCACACAATACCTATCATTTCTCCAAAGCAATAATAAAAACATTTCCAGCAAAAGATCGAGTTTTTGCTTTTAGAAGAGCATTTCACATTTTCCGACCCATCCCACACTGAATAGCATTGTCTAAAACATATAAAGATGTACCCAACTTTTATAAAGCAAATTTCAACCAGATTGAAACTTGTTTGAAAAATCCGTCTCTTTCTGCTTCATAACGATTTAAATGTTTTTGAGGAATTTTTGTTCTTACAATCTTCTGATTTGCATTCAAAATTCGTGACTCCTATCTTGCTGTGAATTTGCGAATTGTAACTTAATCCGAATGGTGAATTGCACAGCTCCATAACTTATGCCCATTTTGTTACTATATTTCTGAGATGATAATTAACGAAACTGATGTCACAAATTTGTTGAATTTTTATTCCAATTACACCTGTTCTCGGGATACGATTATGAGCCAAATTTTCAACTCAGTGGCCATTTCTAAACACTGTATGTTCCATGTATACTATAAATCTTGATAAGATGTCATTACTAAACTGAGAATACAATCAGGGCGAAATTTCATGCTTTCATGTGTTAGAAATTTAATGATTATTTTCGATACAACTGCACTAAGTACTTTGTGTTCACTCATCTTTAAAGCAAATAAACAAATGAGCATATGAAGAAAAAGAAAATAAAACACTGAACAACTATTTATATTTTTCACAATTTATTATCATAGCAATAAAATAAAATCGTCTGCCTCTTTTAAAAAGGTCTCAATTTACTTTCCTTTTTGCTTTTGTTTGATTCTTTAATGTTATTTGGGGATATAATTAAAAAAGATACATTCGCTTTATGATATTTTTATATGCCTTTAATTTATGATGAATCTTTTTAAATTTTCTTATAAAAATCGTACTTTATCTGTTATTTCGATATTAAAAACCTCTCAAACGAAAATGGGAGCGTGGAGATTATCCAAAGCCAAAACAGAAATTTAAAAAAAAAATCCTTTGCACTTTGCAAAGGAATAAGATACATAATTATACATATGAGAGTATAAGGATTCATTTTAATGCTTCAAAAACTCAAAAATATAGTTATAGGTTGGCTATCATACCTAAAAATTATTGCAAGATATTTTTTCTAGCATATGGTTTCTATAATAACTTATTCTGGCAAGAATTTAAAAACGATGCTTCTTTCAGATGGCAAGTCAGATTTGACATAGGAAAGCAAAGCATCCTTGTTACTACGACTATTGAAAAATATTCTTGTAGAAATTGTAAAAGTGCAAATATTATAACTAATTTTAATATATAAAAAATATATTTTCAGAAATGAAGGCAGTAAAAAATATATATCACTAAAATGGCATTATGCATTCAATTTTTGTTAAGTATAATAATAGTACACTATGCTAATTATACAATATTTTCTTGATATTTTGTAATTCAAAACTCAATTAATGTAAGCTCTGAAGAAATTTTTCACCGTTTTTTTAATCCTCAGTGTGTATTTAAATATATTTTTTCGATTCATATTTAGACAGGTATACATCCCCTAATTCCTTATGTTCTTTTATTCTGAAAATAGATTTATAAACGAATTATCAATTTTTTTTTACTTTATTTAAATCATTAAAATTTTTTATAGTTTCTAAATATATCAATAAAATTTTATAAAAAACAAAACGAGAAATCACAATATTTTTTGTGCACCGCAAGGCTAATTTATTTCGGTTCTGAAATATAGATTCTTGCTTATAAGTTTGGGTTATAAGCAACACATAAACTTCCAGGTTCTAAATCAAGAAAACTGGTTATTGTTGCAAAATGTAACATTATTTTTAGTCTCAATTTTAACACTGGCAAAAATACGCGATTGAACGCTTTGATGAATTTGAATTTCATAACTTTGAAAACATTGCAAAAATCTGGTATCAAATTAAGTTATGAATTTATTAAAATAAAAAATGGACAAGAAATAAAATTGATATATAATTAAAAAGGCAATATTTTGATTTTGAAACTATGCAAAATCCATTTTTATGAAATAATAGTTTTTGAAGATATGAAACAGCAATTCTCATAATCAAGTCATAGCGAATGCCCTATTTTTTCGATCGATTAAACTTTCTATTTGACGGTTATTTGTGTTATCGTGATTTAAAGCATTGGAGATTGCGATGACACCGCAAGCTTTCTCAGGAGATTTCTAACATTATTTTGCATTTGCTTACATTTTCTAACATATTTAAAAATACCAGGAAGATATCGTAGCAATATTGCCTTGTTTTTACGGGAATCCAAGGGATCTATACCCTTACTTGCCTTCTCTTATTCTATCGCCGTACTGCTGATTTTCGAACTGTAAAACAATATGCGCTAAAATGTTAAAATTTTGCACAGTTTTATGTACTTAAGTGTATAATTTGACTGAAATTAAAGTTGACATTTTGCTTCAAACTCTATCGATACAAAATGCCAATAACGTGGCTACGATACTTTCATGATATTTTCCAAGCATTCAGAATATCGCATAATTTCGTAGAGGTATCCTATAAATATCCTTGAGATATCGTCTTCAGAAAATCAAAGCGTTTACCAATGAATTGTGGCGCCATCTTTCAGAAATCATAAAAGTTTCAAAACTTTACTCAAAAGTGGTACTAGTAACTTATTTCTTCAATCAGGTTTCACCAAATGCATCACTATAGATTCGGAATCGTAAGTCAGTTGTGGTCTCACAAAAGCTTTGCAAATATAAATTTGCTTTCAGTTTATGTAAAAGCATTTAATTTGAGAGATTTATGATGTATTAATGTAAACAGTTCATATTTATAAAGTTTATTTCATATTTTTCTTTGATAATACTACAAACAAAAATTGATGTATCTGAAGCTGTTGATAATCTTAAAATACAGAACTTTATACTTAAGAATTACCAAAAAAGGAATCAATGCATTTTAAATAAGAAAAAGCAACTTCCATATAATTATACTCCTTTGTCAATGCAAAATTTTAAAAACAATCAAATATAATCAAAATTACTGCATACAGAAGAAAGTTTCCTAAATAAACAAAAAGTTCAAATTCACTGCTTAAAAGCTACGATGTATAAAGAATCCTGCGTCGTCTTTTATTATTATTATTATTATTTCTAAGGGGACCGCTAATAACATAAGAATAAGATAATCATAAAAAGACATCAAAATTTAAATACTAACTTAAATAAAAGGCATTATTTTTAAGACAATCAACGGCGAACAAAAGCCTGTAAAATTGCTTAGGCAATACCAATTTCTGGTCTCACCCCCGCTTTTTCTTTCCCCAGTTTTCAAAACCATATATTTTTTATTGATTTTAATTTAACCTTCGTTTTAACAGTTTTGAAAAGTAAGTATTGTAAAAAACTGAAACAGCAAAATATTTGATTACGTTGCCATCTTTATGAGAGTTGGTTTTTTATTTCATGCATAAAAAAATTTAATTTAAAAGTAATTTTGAAAAAATTGTAAAAGAATCATAAAGCCATTTTAACACAATTTGGATAATATAAAAAAAAAGTTTGCCAAGACGAAGGGGGAAAAAAACACTTAGGTCATTATAGACAAATAAAATAATATAAAAAATAATGAAAATTAAATTTTTAGAGTGATACTTGATTTTAATTTGAATATGTTCAAATACATGATTTTTGTGAAATTCAATGCACGAAAAAAAAAAGTTCAAGATCTTGGGACACTGAATGCAGTTAGTTACCTGACTCGATTATTTGATATAACCCTGCTTAAGATAATATTTATTTGGTTTCCAATAAAAAAATAATCAAACATTAAATAGTAGATTTCTTCAATTGTACATTGAAAAGCAAATTCAGTAGAAAAATTAAACGAAGAAAGTTTGTAACTCAAGATGTTAGTCATAATGTAAGCGTATAAAACATATTTTTTAACACTGATTGTAGTTTTATCATATAAACTATAGTTTAAATTACATTATATGATTAAAACGCAGCATGAGATGTGGTTAGAACTATCTTTATACTGGTGCTAACTAACAACCCACATTTAGTAAAGTCACTTGATCGACGAAAGTGAGGATATTTCTAAATTGAGAGGTTAGTCAGATCTTCAAAACTAAATCCTTTGAGAAAATGGAAAACTACGTTGAGAAAATAATCTCAGATCGTTTCTTTCATTCAAGAAATCTGGGGGTTCAGAACTATGCCTGCATGAGACGAATTGAGTGCCACAAGCACTCACCTGCTTTCTCATTTCCATTGTAACGATATTTAGTCGAAGCTGTATAAAAATGAGAGAGGGAATCATTCTCCGTATCCTAAGTTTCGAGATATAAGAATGAATCTAAGTATATCACGACCATATTATCAGTTCAATTCAGTTAAATTAACGCCCTATTTAAAAACTTTCTTGGGCAGGTATCGTATTTTGAACCGCAGTCAGATGACGAGGGAAATGCATGTGCTGACCAAAATTTTGCGCCGCATCAGCAGGAAATCGTTTGACCTACAACAATGGATTCAACGTACACCAGCGACAAAATGTGCGACGAATCTTCAGTGAAATCAGATTCCTAACCTTGGGCCCACTAGCCCTTGGACAGAGACTTTAACATTAACCGCCGTTGGCCCCACGACCATATTATGGTCATTTTAAATGGGTCTTTGACATTCTTGTGGTAAATAAAGCATACTAATGATTCCAATTATAAAATTATTAATTTTAAATTTCATTAAAATAGGTCCATTAGTTGTTGTTTTTTCCGAAGTTATGAACAGAAGTATACATATATATGTAATTGAAAAAGGCATTTAAGTGATGAGTATCTAAAATGGCCCAAAGTGAAGCATATAAAATATTACTTGCTATCTTACCTCCCATTTCAGAAAAGCAGAATTGAATTTCAAAATCTGTAATGAAAAAAATCTAATTTTAATTTCGGAATTTTATTATTGTAAAATGTTTGATATAATACTGAAATAGTTTGTATTCTGCAGATATTGAGATATTTTCTGTGTATTTAGAGTAAAATTATCAGTCACATTTCAAATGAGGGATTGTATAATTTTAATAGCAAAGTATTCGAATAAAAAATTGTTTATTTATTACTTCCGTAAAAAGTTTGAATTCAAACAAGGGAAAAATAAGCTTCATAAAAATGCTCATAGATGGCACCCCATCTGATCTTATTATTAATTCTCTAATTCAAATACATTTCGACATGAAAATAAAATATTTTACGGAAGGGACATGAAAATCAAGATTACAGAGATGAGTAGAAGTGAAATTCTCATATCCCCACATATATTCTGACATATGTCCCGGATGTCAATTACGCCATTGAACGAAATAAAACAATGGTCCAAATCCCCTTTATTCCATCATATAATTCCAGTAATACTAATGTTATGTTTAATTACCACGAAAAGTTTGGATCAAACGGTATGGAAAGTTTCAATTTCTAGCGTTAAAATCGGTTCTAAACAAATACTCCAAAATTTCTAGGTGTAATCAAAATGGCTGAGGAGGATTTCTCGAAGGAAGCACAAATGTGGCCCAATTTTCTCATAGAAGACAATTTCTCGCATTTATAGAACCAAATGAAAGACTCTTATCTCTTGTGCCCTACACCCTATTAATACAAAATGCTTAACAACATTGTTAACAATTTCATCATAACATTGTGAGCATTCAGAATATTGCACAATGTTTTGGATATTTCGTACAATACCTTGGCCTGATATGGCCAACAGAAGACTCCATTCTTCACTTTTGCCATGATCTTCGCTGATGAATGACTACTGTTCTCTTCAGTATCCTAAGACGACCACATTTCGATGTATCTATCTCAGTAAGGGGTGAGGCGGGGTAGGATGAGCACATTCCCGGTATTCTTAATCATTGTTTCGATTTTCGCCCTATTAGATACTTTTTCGTTCAGTTTTTTTTTTTTTTTCACTTATATGCAACTATCTTGTCACATTATTTTATTTTAATTCAGTCTGCGAGTTACTTTATTGTTAAATGTAAACATCTCCTCCTTTCATCTTTCCTCTCACCCTATTTTCACGAATGAAACCCATCCTAGAGCATGCGCAAAAGCGCGGAGGGTTTTAGAATCCGCTGGCAAACAATAGGCACAGCGATATGTCTACATACAGTACTTAATTTTTTAAAAAAATCTATTATTTTTCTTCGCTAAAACTTTTCATAAAATTCTCATTTTCCAAATTCTTATTTCTTATCTTTCCTATGTTTCAGAATTTATTTTTGAGACTTCTTTTATATGTGTTATTCTATTTCTGCTAATAATGGTACTAATAATCAGCTCATTCGTTTTATTCAATCCCGTCAATAAATTGCACAATACAAACTCATAGTAACTTTTAAATTTCTTTTTTTTTAGTGAATTATTTATCTGCATTCCTTTGAAAATATTTCTATTCGTATGCTGGATGAAAGGAAGAGTTTCAATTGGACTGGATTCTCAAATTTTATACGATCAGTAGTGTAGTGACAGAAAAGGGGAAATTATGACCAGGGAAAAGTTAGGCGGGGACTTTAATACGTCTCTTTCACTTTTTATCGAGATATTATTTCGCAGCAGGTATTATTGCAGTATTTAATTTGATATAATTACATTAATATACGCATTAACGTAATATATTACGTTAATAAGTTATAAGAAATGAAGAAAATTTTCACATTATCGTCACATACAAATTTTATTATTTGCTGAAATATTTTTCATAAATTTGTTTGTTATCTATATAAAGTCATCGAAAATCAATATATCAAAATTGAGAAAAGTGAGGGTAGAGCTAAATTGTTTGTATAAATCAATATTTTATGTATTATTGATGTCTCTATCTGATGTTAATAATCCTGTATGTGGCATGAACATTTTATTTTTAAATCCATAAAAAGGGCATCATT
>JAPMOR010108218.1:282881-300447 GCA_026543865.1 Argiope aurantia | reverse complement strand
ATAATAAAAGGAATAAATAAATACATATATATAGAAAGAGAGCTCACGCAAAATCTTGAATATAAACATATTTTACAATTCACTTTGTTGAGATGCAAATGTTTAATTGATGACTAATTAATGATTTGGCGTGTATATTCAGAATGGTGCGTGTATTAATTGATGTATTAATTTTAGTATTTATCTATAAACAAAGACGCAAAGCAAAACATAGTTATGCAAAACAAAGCAAGTTAATAAAAATTGCTTTTTATTCCAAATATTGCAATTTAATATTGTAATACAATTATTAAATTAAACTATTTCTTCAATACGCAAGGGATATAGTTTAATAACAAAACAATAAAACATTCATCTATCACAAAAATAAGTAAGTCATAAAAATAAAAGGTATGTAAATGAATAAATATAATATCGAAAAAAAATAGTAGGAAAACAATTCGTCCATTTAAAAAAGAACATATTAACCCTTTGAAGGGCCATTTTTTTCTAGTCATATGTTAAAATATTTTTAGGCTTGAAATTAGAATAAGAAAAGGGATTCATTTAGCTTATTAGATAAATTTAATTTGATTAATTTGGTTAATTAATAATTAAGTAACAAATCAAGAGACATCATTTTGTGTGAGATAAAGAACTAAAGCATCTAAGTTTCTGTCTTTCTAAATAAATTTGTCAGAACTTATGCCAACCGACATAAATTCATACAAAGATTGATAAATTTGGTGGGAAGCATACTTCCCACAGCCCTAGAAAGGGTTAAATTAATTTCAAATATACAAAACAAGACTTGCAAAATTGCCATTTATTCTTCCAATGATGTATTAACATATGTTTGGCATTAAAATTAATTTAAAAAATCATTTAACTTATTCTTAATTAATTTGATAAATCATCTACAAATCTCAACTCTTAATGACAGTTTAAGATAAGAAATTAATAATTTAGATTAGTTTTTGCTATTGAAAAATTTACGTGGAACTTAAAGATAATTTGTTTTACAGTACTAAATATTGATACATTACTATCTCAAATATATATATAGAGATAGATAGATAGATAGATAGATAGATTTTTAAAACTACATTATGTCAACTAATTGTTTTACAGCTTCTCTGAATTTAGAGAAAACTTGCATTTTCAATCAGATTTAAATTTGTCAATTTCAATCGGATATAGTAAAATAGACCATGGACTTTAAAATATTTTTAATTGCCTTATGAGTACACGCATACTTTTCATACAATTAATACTTTACTTTCATAATTCGGAACTGATTACATGAAAATGGATTTCTTAATAAGTATACTCTCTAATAACATTTAAAATTCCGAAAGAATTTTGCTTTCGGATATCATTATGAGCCATTAGAATCACTATGCCTATTTTTTAGTTATCAGAAGCCAGTTTAGGAAGCTTAGTCATATAACATGATATTAAACTGATCATATTGAATTTTGTCCTGGTTATATCGATTCTGCCCCAACTCATTCAACTAAGGGAACGCGTGCATTTTTGTATTCATAGTAAAAACGATTTAAAATTCTAGAGAAATTACCTAAAAAGAATTCATTCTTTCAATAACAAGTCTTTTTAATAAGATGTAATGGCTCGGCAAAGATGGAGGGAAGAACAGACAGCCCTAATGGTATTAATTTTGGAAAGGTATTGCGAAAAGATGGTGAACTGACGAATATTCGATGGCGGAGCACAGAAAATATCTGAATCGTGCTCCCTTCAAACCAGATTACCTTTTCAATTACCTGAAACAAACATGGATACTTTAAGATAAAGTTTACAAATGATACGACGAAGACATAGATCCTAAATACCATTTATTTTCGTCATAGTATCAATCCGATATACACGTACGATTGGTGAGTAGATTTTGCGACAATATCTCGTCATTTACCGATTTACTTAGAAACATAGTAGAATGGAAATCGATCAAGCAAATATTTAATACTAGCCGCCTTTGGCGACCAGCCGGTTCGCCAGCATTACCGCTAGCTACAATATTCAATTAAATATTTTAAGTAACTGGTCTCTTAATAGATTCTCAAACAAAACATTTTTAATCTTCAAAATTTAATAGTCATACCAAACAACTGTTGTTTAGATCGTTTTCGTTCAATTCACTATATATATTTTGCTAATTTGTTGTCATTTCCGGTAAAACCAACTTTAATTTAAAGTGGAAATGATGAAATTGCAATTAATATAAAGACATTTTTTTAATAAAACCAAGCGTTTTATTTTTTTTTATCATATTTATTGTTATTTATTTATTTATTATTATTATTGAATATGAGTATTGCAAACATAATCGCTCGGTATCTAAGTCATATGTGAACTACAAAATATTTTTCATAATTTATGTAATATCTGAAAGAATAATTCAACAAAAACTTCTCAGATTCAGCATAAAATTCAGTTTTTAGTTTTGCCTTCAAAAGGATTCAAATGAAATCAATAATATTTTCTTCCGGCCTATAAATATATTTCAAAAATTAGGAAGTCTAAATTTAATGCAGTAAAGTATATTTTGAGAAATATTCTGGACACACCAAATTTTAAATAAATGAATGAATGTTTCTATTTTCCACGATCAACTAAGACTTATTTATGAAGTTTTTAATGTTAAAAATTTAGAAAAACTCAACATTTTCATAATCTTAGGCCAATTAATCTTCAGAAACTTGCGCGCTGATTGGCGTATTTTCTTTGAAACGATCGATGGAAAATCTAAAATTATCCTTTTTTTATTGAATAGTGATATTCAAATTTTCATTAATCAGTCAGTTTAAGTGATTGATTTAGTTGATTGGAAATTAATTCTTTATTTAAAATATTAGTGTTTCAAGAACATTTTGTTAATCAGATTTCCACAGCAGAAGCTTTATATAAAATCAAAAATTCGTTATTTATTAGAGCATTTATTGAATCAAGTTACATAAAATATAATCATTTTCCATTTAGACCATTTTAGCATATCTGGTCTTACTAAAGGTTTACAAATTAGCTGTGTTTCTCTGATTTGAATGGATATCCTGTTCATATTAAACAACACTTGCCTTAAAATAAAACTGATTTATTGGGATAATAATATAGAGAGTGTAAAAGATCATAAAATAATTTTTCTTGAAATTATTTTTTAGAAAAAATAATATTTCATATTTGTTTCATTTACTACAAACACGTGCCGAAAATTATGTTTTTGCAGATTTCATTTCCAAAAAGATTTAATTTATTTTTAATTGGAGCTTTAATTAATGTGATGGCAGCACTTTGAAAAAAGCTAATTTTTTCCCATGAATGCGAAACGTGCTAGTGCAGCTTAAATTTTATTTTTATTTTGTACGAAAAAACATTGTTGAAAAATATAGTTAAAATATTTATTTAAAAATTCATTAAAAATAGAAATTTAAATTTAAGGTTAAAACATTGGTATCATTTAAAAGATAAATTTTTGATCTTTAACTTCATGTAAAAATCCTTTTTGTGCAGTAATATTTTCGGAAGTTATAGCAGAAACACGCCAAAATTTCGCTTAATTTTTAAATAAATAAAATTCTAATTAAAAATTCGAAAAAATAACCCCCGGTGCACATTCCCGGCCTCCAAGGTATACACGTGCCCAATTTGGTAGCTGTAAGTTGAATGATCTGGTCTGTAGAGCGCCAACACAAACACTTGAGCTTTATTATAAGTATAGATATCTATATTTGAACTTCATCTGTAACGTTCCGTGACTGAAAAAAAAAATCACTGAAATTTAAAGTTACGAAGGTTATTCTCAGATAAATTTCAGAAATGCACGAAATATTATTAAAGGTCGCTTTGCTTGTCAGTGTTAAAGCATCAAAAAGAGGGCAGGAGATAAAAAAATGTGTGTGCTACTAAAGTATTATTTTAGTTTACTACCATAATGAACTCTGTAACTCATTATCTTCGAGGAGTTAAGGAGGTGAAAGAAAAAATAGAACAATGCTTTAGAATATCGGGATTGGCGAGGATATTTCCTTTAAATTGTTTTGAATTGCACACAAAATAATTCGTGAAAAATGGGCATTTTATTAACACTCTACCATTACTTTATAAACAAATAAATGAAAGCGTCTAGATTGAGCAGGTTTGGATTCATCTCTATAAGGACCCTTAACACTTTCATTGCGGCAATGGCGCGCCTTTATCCCAACCTCTGCAATAAGATACATGCTTATTATAAGATGCGTTGCAATAATATAGAAAAACCTTGCGGGACGAGTTCTCATCCCTCGCTCATAGCGAATATTCCAGGAAGATGAATTATCTCGTCCCACGCGATTAAAGTGTTAAGCAATGTTAAGTTTCTATACTCTCCTCTTTGCCTTCCCAGAACTTTCAAATCGGATCATTTTAATTTCATGTGAATACAAGTAATTTTCAAACAATGAATATTGCAAAAAAATTTAAATTATAAAGCATTTAATTGTTAGTCGCACCTTAAAAATTTCAATATCTCGTGTATAATAAATTTAAAAGAAATTACCAAGTTTATAAACGCAAACTAAATACATTAATTATAAGTTTGCCAAAACCTTTGAATTCAATAATTTTACCTGGGATTTAATTCGCTTTCTTTAATCTAAAAGAATTACAAGCATAAAATGTCCCAAGAATGTTTGAAAATTAAAGATACCTGAATTCAATTCAAGTAAGTTCGAGCATATGACAACGGTAAATTGAAGCACTAGATTTGATTAATCCTTACTAAAAATATATATACGTACATGCATGCATATGTACATACACGCGCGCGCGCGCGCGCACACACACACACACACACACACACACATATACATAGTCGGAATGCGTTTCTAAATGATGAGACTAAGTAGTTACACCTACATTTCCGATTTATTCTGGTCATTAGAAAAAAGTTTGAAACAAAATTTATCTATATCTATACTTATAATAAAGCTCAATACGCGTGTGTGTGTTGGCGCTCTACAGGCCAGACCATTCAACCTACAGCTAACAAATTTGGCACGTGTATACCTTGGAAGCCGGGAATGTGCACCTGGGAGTTATTTTTTCGAATTTTTAACTAGAATTTTATTTATTTAAAAATTAAGTGAAATTTTTATGTATTTCTGCTATAACTTCCGAAAATATTACCGCACAAAAAAGTCTTTACATGAAGTTAAAGATCAAAAATTTATCTTTTAAATGATACTAATGTTTTAACCTTAAAATTAAATTTCTATTTTTAATGAATTTTTAAATAAATATTTTAACTATGTTTTTCAATAATTTTTTTCGTAAAAAATAAAAATAAAAATTAAGCACGTTTCGCATTCATGGGAAAAAAATAGCTTTTTTCAAAGTTTTGCCATCACATTGATTAAAGCTCCAACTAAAAATAAATTAAATCTTTTTGGAAATAAAATCTGCAAAAATATAATTTTCGGCACGTGTCTGTAGGAAAGGAAACATATATGAAATATTTTTTCTAAAAAATAAATTCAAGAAAAATCATTTTATGATCTTTTACCCTCTTTATATTATTAATCCAATAAATTAGTTATATTTTAAGGCAAGTTTTGTTTAACATGAACAGGATATGCATTCAAATCAGGGCCACACAGCTGATTTGTAAACCTTTAGTCACAGATCTGCTAAAATGGTCTAAATGGAAAATGATTATATTTTATGTAACTTGATTTAATAAATGCTCTAATAACGAATTTTTGATTTTACATTGCGCTTCTGCTGTGGAAATGACGAATAACAAAATGTTCTTGAAACACTAATATTTTAAATAAAAAGAGTTAATTTCCAATCAAATAAATCAATCACTTAAACCGACTGATTTATGAAAATTTGAATATCACTATTCAATAAAAAAATTATAATTTTAGATTTTCCATCGATCATTTGAAAGAAAATACACCAATCAGCGCGCAGGTTTCTCAAGATTAATTGGCCTAAGATTATGAAAATGTTGAGTTTTTCTAAATTTTTAACATTCAAAACTTCATAAATAAGTCTTAGTTGATCGTGGAAAACAGAAACATTCATTTAAAATTTGGTGTGTCCAGAATATTTCTCAGAATATGATACCTTACTGCATTAAATTTAGACTTCCTAATTTTTAAAATATATTATATACAAAATATTATTGATTTCATTTCAATCCTTTTGAAAGCAAAACTAAAAACTGTATTTTATGCTGAATCGGAGAAATTTGTTGAATTATTGTTTTAGATATTACATAAATTATGAAAAATATTTTGTAGTTCACATAAGACTTAAATACCGAGCGATTCTGTTTGCAATACTCATATTCAGTAATAATAATAATAATAAATAACAATAAAGATGATAAATAAAATAAAACGCTTGGTTTTATTTAAAAATATCTTTAGATTAATTGCAATTTCATCATTTCCACTTTAAATTAAAGTTGAAGTTTTACCGGAAATGACAATAAATTAGCAAAATATATATAGTAAATTGAACGAAATGATCTAAGCAACAGTATAAGTTTGGTATGACTATCAAAATTTGAAGATTAAAAATGGTTTGTGAATCTATTAAGAGACCAGTTACTTAAAATATTTAATTGAAAATTTTAGTGAGCGGTAATACTGGCGAACCGGCTGGTCGCCAAAGGCGGCTAGTATTTAATATATTTTATCGTAAATTCGGTATTGATCATTTGTTGAGCGCATAATATTAAAAATAAAAACAAAATAGGCATCTATGAAAATATAACTTGATACACCTGGTATAAATTTTAAAGAGAACTTCCGTGTTAAAATATTTTTAATAAATAAATTGCATATTTAATATATAATTTTCAATAATTCGTATAAATTTTAAACATTATTCTTAATTGCTTTCTGAGGTTTATTAAAAACAATGTATCAAACATACTGAATAAATGCTACTCAAGCATTTCTAAAAAATATTTTAATAAGTCAAATAAATAATTTAATACATTAACAAAATCATAAAAGTGGCATTAAAACATTAGTTGTTTCTGTAAGAATCTATGTACTTTTTAATTCTGCTAAATTTGGATTTTTTCGCTGCGAGGAGTTTCTTTCCAAGGGAGGTCAGTTTGGAAAATTTCGAAGATTCAAACAGGTCACCTGTGCGAGGATAAAATCCGGAATTCTTTAACTCATAGTTATAAAAATATGGTCTTAAAGTGCTGTGCTTCATTTTAAGGAAAGATGTAGGAATATTTGAAAAAACCGCTTCTCTAAAAGTTTCTCTGCTTGGGGTTATCAAAGGATTACCTTTGTTCGAAGGGTTAAATGTTCGAAGATTTTCGTTCAACCTCTTTCCTCTCCCAGCTTTCTTCAAATCTTTTTCTGTAGCAGAATTAACTATAGTGTTTTTTGGTTTAACCGAATTTACATTCAAGGATGATTTCTCTCTGCTATCAGAACTACCCAATATTTCACTATCTTCAGCAAACAAAGGGTTAAAAGGATCGATTTCCTTTCCAGGGATCAACGTTTCCAAATTTTGTTCAGACAATATCTCCGATTCTTCTTGGCTTGAACCATCTTCTGCAATCTTCTGTTCAGCTTCCAAGACTTCAGGATTAATATCAGAAGAATCCACCTCGGCCGAATGTTCTTCAGTGTCTTGAGAGATATTAGAAGAAAAATTTTCATATACATCTTCCATGTCATCTGCACCTTCTTGAGTTGCAGCTTGATCATCGACTGAGCCATCTACCATTTTTTGTTCAGCTACCGAGAATTCTGGATTAATTTCAGAAGATTCTACCTCAGAAGAAAGCTTTTCAATGTCTGGAGAGATATTTCCAATGTCTGGAGAGATTTCATAAGCGTCTTCCATATTGCCTGCCCCTTTATGAGTTGCAGCTTGATCATCAACATCCTGCTCCAGTGATATAATTTCAAAGTGTGGTATTTCGTCTTTTACAACATTCGAGCTCGATTTTTCATTAGGTACGTCAAACGAATTCATTGGCAATAGAATCGGACTTTGAGTCATAATTTCTAAAAATTTTAAATCTTCAGTTGCTAATTGTCCAGTACTATCCAAGTCATCAACTATATATTCTTCTGGAATGTTTGGCGAAGTTTCCGTTTCAAATTCATCCGACAGTTTTTTTGTATCAACTGTTTTTAATTCTGAATCTACTGGAAAATACCGAGATCCTGTATTGTCGATCAACTCTTCTGGCAATTTATCAGAACTTGCTCCAAAATTTTCAGTGACAAAGTAATCCTCATTTTCCGAGTAAAATTCACTTGAATCCTCATATTCGGAATTAGAATGATAATCAGAATCCGGTAAAACGTAATAGTAAGATCCGTCTATTTCTTGAATCTCCGGTACCATTTTGTCAGAAGTATCATGAAGGATATCAGAAGATTCTCGTAATTCATGAGGTAAATAATTAAATTCACTTGATCCACCACTGCCATCTGGTACTAATTCTGTCCCCTCATTGTGCTCTGAACTCTCCGATGGTAAAAACTCCTCAAAAGTTTCCAAAGAAAAGCTGGATTCTCTGTTGTATATATTGCTACCATCAGAATCGTCCTTTAAAATGAACTCGATAGGTTCTTTAACTTCTTCGACAAAATTCAGAATGTCATGGGTTTCCTGTACAGAAGTACCAGATCCTTCAGAAGTGTCTGAAAGATTCATTGGCAACGCATAGGATCTCTTTTTATTTATAGTTTCCATATCTTCGCTATCGGAAAAGACATCTTGATCCTTGAGGAAGCTAGATTTATCACTTGGATGAAATTGGGTGTTTTCTTCTGATCCAAATCCTAAGGATGGATCCCTATTGAAACTACCTTCATCTGGAATTGCAGTAGAACTTGCAGAATTTTCAATAAATATCTCAGATATATGGCCACGATTCGAATCTACTAATGTATTTCGTAGTTCAGTATTCGAATTACTGGAGAGATCATTACTTCCCGATCCAAAGATAGATGAAATTTGCTCCTCATCGGCATTTGAGAGAACGTACGCATTTCGAGTGTTTTTCTTATTAGAATAATCATAAATCACACTTGATGTTTCAGTTTGGTGCGGATGCGAACCAGTTTCATCACCGACTTGCTTCTGAATTTCATAAAATAACTTCGGATCGTTAAACCCGTAATTAAGATTTAATTCATCTTGCTGAAATCTTCTAGTAGCTGTGCCTCCAAGACCCTCAGTTACAGATGATGCAGTATCTTCTTCGTAAATATTAGAATCACGAGCTGTTTCATACGAAAATCCATCATTTGTATTCTCACTAGTTGTCGAAGGTATTCCAACAGGTTGACGCTTATGTTTTATAACTGGCAACTGAACAATTTCAGGTTCTTCAGGAACAATTATTATTGGCTTACGACTCAACGGTCTCCTGACATTCTCGTTCATATTTGAATATCTCCTTTGAAGTTCAGAACTTGGCATTTGAAAATCGCTTTCATAATCACCATTTAGATCATCATTCACATTTTCCTCGCTTGGAATTTCTGCGTAACCGCTGTATCCCTGATCAAAATTCATGTCGGTAGGATACAATTGGTAAACATCTTGACTTGGATGCAACTTGCCATCCTCAGAAAGAATGAAGTCATTCGCATTATCTGTGTCATAAAGTGGTTGATTTTCAGAACCTTTATGAACTTTTATAGCATCTAATCCTACAACCTCATATTTTACAATTTCCGGGTGCTTTTCATCGGCCATGTTGAATTGATTATCATAAAAATACTTGTTGTAATCTTCAGTTTTGTTATTCCTTCCGATTAATGGTTCACTAGAAGATTTAATGCCGTCTCTACTTAAAAGCTCATTTTCTGCAATCCCAGAATCATTTTTCAGAGCAAGCGATTCTGGAGTCTTATTTATTTCATAAAGATGTGCCATTTTATCGAACAAATTTTCTGATTGCAAGTCTTGAGGTTCGTTAGCTACATCACCAAAGTCTTCATTTCTTTTAACAGCATTAACATGATAATAAGATGGCGCTAGACTACAATTGGAGCTATACCAGTAATCGCAAGCTAGAAGGGGCTGATTAAAAACTGTTCCCATAGGACATAGAAAACTTTCTTGACGATGTTCATAACAATAGTGGAATACCTAGAATACAATGATTTTTTATTACATTGCAATTTAAATTTTTGATTAAAAGATGCTACAACAGATTAATAACTTACTTGGCATCTCGTTTCTATATCAGCGTAAAATCCAGGATTATAAAGCTGTTCTGAACAACGAAAGGAAGTTTTGGGTATAATGTAATATGTTGGATAATCCACTTCAGGTGTCCCTCGGATTTGATTTTCCTGACACTGAACGATAAAAGATTCGATATTTAGCTAGATAAAATTTAAGATTAAAAAACTGATTATATTTAAAAATTGCATTTCTAAAAATAAATTTAATTTGCATTATTTTGACAAAAGCATATCTACATATGGTTGTATTGTTTCATCTTTGTTCATTTCAAAACTTACCCTGTATTTTTGGAAGGACGTACCTGGAAGAGAAAGAAAAATGTCTATTTTAAACGCCAGTAAAGAATCAAAGCAAAATCAATTTAGAGCATTTAAAATGGCTTGAAATAATCATCATTTAGACATGGATTTCATGTTAATTTAAAAAATAAGGACACTTATTTAAAAATTTATTAATAGGCTCTACAAAAGATTTTCATGACTCAAAATTAGTTAATTTGTCCCTTCTCAAATAAACAAAATTTTGCCCAAAGTATTTCATGTGTTAGAATAGCTTTTCATTTGATAAAGTCGGGGTAAAAAAGAATCATCGCACCCAATATATTTAGATATAAAGAATTCATCACTATACATTTTTCTTTGTTATGCGGGTATCATTAACAATCGTAAAGGCGTGAGAGCCTTAACACATGGAATAGTGTACATTAAATGCAAATATAAAGTTTTCAGAAGAAAAAAAAAATGAAGATTTAGAGCACCTTTAAGCAAATAGAAAGTCTTCTCTATTAGTAATCGGACAATTCAGTAATCTATTAAGGTAGCCGACTAGGCTGTCGCATTTTAGTGAAAAATTTGAAAATTGTCGAAAAATAAGGTCGAAACTTTTTAGATTCCAGAACAGTCTTTGCTTTTACTATAAGCGAGATGGAACTACAAACACAGCTGTTTCAGAAATACGTGAAAGATAAAAATGATACAGTAAATAATGATTTTTTTCCAATCAGAAATGAAGGCTTTAATTTTTATCATAATTTTTTCCAAAAATAATAATTGAAGTGTTTAGCTTAATTCTACTTACCTAACCACAGTTTGCAATTCTGTTAAAATGCCAGAAAACAGAATTTTTAACATATTTGGATGAACTAATTTGCAAGTCAATTTTTTTAAATGCCTTTTCTGAACAATGAATATTTTATCATCCACAGAAAAATCCCAAAAGCATTTTAATAAAATTTCGTTAAATTTGGAAATCACCTTCGAGAATGTCATAGATCGCAGATTTTAAGATTGGTTTATTTAGTCATATTTTACAAACTTTCAATTCAAAACTGGAAAATTTTAGCAAAACATCCTTAATGGTAACTTCAAAGTGTTATTAAAATATTTATATATTAAAATAGTTTTTATCTTGTATTCATCACATTCTAGGTAGTTGAAATATATATTATATATACGAAATAGAAGTTAAATATTTCCATTATTTTCTTTAACTTATGCCGTTTTTCCGAACACTGAACATTTTATTTACTAGTGCGAGTTTTTGAAAAAAGCGAAAAACTAATGGTAATATATGCTTTTTCCTTCAAATTGTGACCGTTTATTACTATTTCAGTTCTTTAGAACTAAAATTGTACATCATTTTAATTCATCCCCGATCTTAGTCGAATACCTTAGTTGCATAATAAAAGTCAGTTGAAACTGATGAAACAGATTAATTTGATGCAACACAGGAAATTTTATTGCTTTGATTGTGGCAAACAAGAAAGCATCACTTTCTTCTATCAGAGCTAAGCTTGCATTCCACTTACAAATTTAGATAGTAAAATTTCTCATATTTTTAAAAAAATTTCTAAAAATGTAATATTTTTTAATAATTTAATTTTTTTAGTAATCATAATACTCAAAAAAGTAAAATGTATTAGTTTACTCTTGAAAAGTTATGTATACATGCTTTTCCATATAAAGTGAAACTTACCTATTAAAATGAAGAACAGTAACTTAGCCGAAAACATGTTAATTTATATTCTGCAACTGAAACAAAAACATTGAAATATACTCTATATTCACAATAAATTCTGAATAAAGCGCATTATATTGCAAAACATGAACACAACTCTTATACATATTTATTCGTACAAAATAAATATAATACACAAATAATTATCAGTTTCATCTGATTAATCTCAAAAAAAAAGAAAATTTTTAAGATGAAGTATGTTTTAAAAATCAAGTAAATTACTTTTATTGCACCATTTTAGTACCATCATTATTCTTTATAAAAACCAGTATTTAGAGGTTTATTTCAGCTGCAAGTTTTTTTAGGGGGGGGGGGTTGAAAAAGTCATTTGGAGATAAAAAAATCTACCAAAGAGAAGGTTTTAAATTTGAAATGCAACTGTAATTAAGTCTAGTCAGAATGCTCGTAGAAAATTCCAACTGAAAAAAAAATCCTTCCAAAACGACTAAATCTTCAAAAATGGCCTATTGCTTAAAAATAGATTTATCCACACAATTGCGGTTTTACGATTCTAGTTTAACATTTCAGCGTCCTTGGAAAACAAAAAGAATTATTGTTAGCTAGCACCCTCACTTACTAACCACACAAAAGTTAAATTTGTAAAAGCCGCAAAGAAATTTTCCATGAAATGCAGAATATATAAAGAATAAAGACAAATGAACATAGAAGGGTATCTACGATGAAGAAACTTGACAATTCGAAGTGAATATACTTGATATGAAAACAATACACCAATTTACGACTTCACATTAAAAATGAGTATTCCCTTATGATCATTTAATTCAAGTCAAAATGCCATTGAATCAATTTTTCCGGCATCCGTTTTATTTTGATTATCTATCACCAATTTTAACCTAAAAAACTTTGTAAAAATATTTACTTAACCTGAAAAAGCGAAAAAAATTCTCGTATTTAAAAAAAAAAACACTAAGGAAAAAATTTTAAAATATTTGTCGTAAACCTTTGCAGCAAAAAAATGCTAGTTTGGTATTTATTTTAATGCAACAGTCACTGATTTATATTTTTAACACCGGAAGTGTGGAATTTTATTTTTTTTAACATTGTTAATAACTTTAGAGAATTGAAAATTTGTTCGAAATTAGAAGAATTAAAATATTTGATGCTGTTCGAATTTTAATAAATGCTTCGATTTACTCTTCTGACAGCATGCTTTGAATTCAGCAATGTAAATAGCTTTATGTTTCTGAATTGAATTATACACAACAAATGGAACATTGGTGATCAATTGGTTCGTTAGCATTGATGATTGAGAAAATTTCAATTAAATATTTTGTGCAATTTAAATTTAAACTTAATGAGTTCCCAGAAGAATATTTTTAAACTTCACATTTTTATCATCTAATCAGAAGTTTAAAAGTTTTACATATTTCTTCATTTTTATATTCAGTTTTAGAAATTTTGCATGTTTCTGTTCATTGTGTTATACATTCCTAAATTTTCTGTCCATATGTTTATCCAATCAAAAAAAAAGCAGAAATATTTAAATATAGGCGGAGTTAAATTTTTTTTTCTTCACCATTGCTTGTTTCTGGTATTAGACTAATTATAAATACAATTTCAAAAATTTCATTAAAATCATGGCCTTGGGCAGAAACTTACTCAACATGGTAAGATATACTGAATCTTTGAATCTTGATCTTCACTAACGGGAAAAAAACCGGAATGAAATATTAGTAGCATCAATGAAAGTTTCACTTCAATAAGACTAATTATAAAATATGCCAAAAATATTTTTAAAAATTAAAAATAGAAAAAAATGTGGCATAAAAATGGTATAATTAATTTTATGATGTAAAATATTTTTGCCATACTACTTTTGAATGTTACAATAAAAAAGAATTCTAATTTCAAAAAATCGTTCTAAAATGAGTATGTTCACTTTCCAAAATATACTTATGCCGCATTTGATAGATGGCTTTCCTGTAGAGCGCCAACACATATTCATCTTTTTATTA
Organism: Argiope aurantia; assembly: GCA_026543865.1. Taxonomy (NCBI): domain Eukaryota; kingdom Metazoa; phylum Arthropoda; class Arachnida; order Araneae; family Araneidae; genus Argiope; species Argiope aurantia. The sequence goes on along the minus strand of JAPMOR010108218.1, from coordinate 286,228 downwards.
GTAGATATTATTATTCTTATTAAAACATAAAATAGGTGAAATTAAACATATGAGAGAAGTTTCAGAAACAAACATCTTTAACCCTTTCACGACGAGGGTTTTTTTTTTTTTTTTTTACACATCAGAACAATTTTGGTAGCATAAACTATGAGTAGGGCACACTAGAATGCTAAAACTAAGATGTTATATTTTTAGGAATTTTTTAAACACTGATTTAGGCCCGGGACATACATGTCCCATCAGTCCTGACCACTGGGACATATGTGTCCCAGTAGTCCTCAATGAGTAATTTTGTAAAGAAAACTAATGATTTTCTAGTCATAAAAGTTTTATTAAAAATGGTATGGTTTGAAACAATCAATGCACAATGGGACATTACACATCGTGCACATTATTTTAGTGCACGATTCCTTCTTTTGTTGTGCACATTTACGGCACCGCCGTCGTGTGTTTGTTGTTACTGGCAGATGGTCGGTCACCAACATTGAGTAAGCTTCGTGACGTTTTGGATGGGCGTCCAGTTCCTCTACGGCGTTGATACTGTGCATTGAGCTTTCCGGATGCCATCAAGGCTTCTGCAAGAGTTACAATGAAGTCAAGAAGTGGGGTTTTTCGATGTTTCAGTTCGCAGTGCGCTATCCATGAGTTAACCACTGCGCTCATGAATAGGCGAAAAATGATCACATAGGACTGTTGGGACAATGTGTTCCCACAATCCAAGACGAGAGGGACACATATGTCCCGATAATAAAAACGGAAGTAAAACTTTGCCACTTACCAGTTTATTAGAGGTAATCCGCTTTGCGAGTAACTTATCTGGCCTTAGATTTATGGATCAATCAAAATTTAATCGAAAATAGGAGGTATTTTCCAAAACTAAACTATTTACGTTCGTACAGTATGGAATGAGCTGCTACAACACTTCAAAAACGCGGGAATTTCCTTATGTACGGTAGTGCCATCTATGTTCTGTGAATGAAACTACCTTCAAAAATATTGGCAGGACTGGTGGGAAAGTATCCCATTAGATTGAGAAGCGTTTCTATCCCAAAAGACTTTTGAAATTTGCTTGGGACATATGTGTCCCGTTAGGCGCGAAAGGGTTAAACTGCTATGTTCTTAATAAGACAGACTCTTATCTCAGTTATAAATCTTTCAGTGCAGCATCTCTTTTTTTCCCTCGAGCAGAGAGCACCTTTGAACCGTTTTACAGTAAACAAGTAGATGGCAGACCTGCACCCTGAGGTCGACTTTTTCCTATGCGCAACCCTTGCGCTAACGCCGACTGCTTTCGGCTGGAACCGGTGGAATCCCTGAACCATACTGTTTTCTTTAACCTAATTGTCTATGCGTGTAGATTTTGTGGTGTTGCTGTGTTTGTGTAGATTAAAAATATTATATTTAAAACCAGGCAGTTCATTAGAAAATCACAACACACTCACTATAATAGTTATTTTTGTTATCCGACTTAATATGAGAACTTTCATTCGAATTTTGAGGTAACACAATGAAATCTTAAAAATCGGTTATTATATTGAACTCTGCTAGATACTGAAGACAACATTATGACACGAAATTTATATTCATTAATCCAAAGTAAATTTAGACAATTTTATATTCTTTCAGATTTTAATTTAAGATCCCTATCTGGAACCCAGTCTGCTCTCCAGTTTCTTTAAAGTTTCCGAAAATTTACTTAAAGTCTCTGCTATACGATGAAGCATTAATGCTGAAAATGAGACAAAGTACTATACTAAAGGAATAAAGTAATCGTCTGAGAAGTAAAGTTATCAAAAGGGATTTTTAAAAAATTGCATATAGCATCCAATTTTACAAAAAGTATTGGATGCTATATGTAATCGAAAACCAAATGTTGTAAATTGTGCATAAGTGAAATTTGTTAAGTCAAATTGAACCCACTGCACAAGACTATTTACAATACAATGTAATTATGGATTATGTTAATTTTGGATTAAGGGTGCAGGAAAGATAAGTATTAATGGTTTTTAATTTCTACAAAAAACATCTACATCCCTTAACTGTGCATTTTATAATTGTTTTCTCTAATCTCATTGTATTATTGCATTAGGTATCATGCACAGTTATGCTTTTCGTGACATCAATCATTTGAATTGGCTGTTGTGATTCGGCATCACTATCGATGCAAGTCTTCCATTTTACAAATAGTCACAAATGCGAATCCCTAGCAATTGGATGAAAGGGATTTGCAAATAAAAACAATCGCGCAGTTAAAAACTTCAATGCGAATGTTTTGAGATACAACAACTATTTTCGTAAAAAAATAGCAGGAAACACAAACTCGATTTTGCTCCAAAATATTACAGCATAACTAATTTCCTATAAAGCTTAAGAAGATACACATGGCATATAAAACTATTTATATGCATTATTCACTCATAGTTACAATTTTAAATAGAGTCCCTAGATTATATAATTATATGCATTAATTACATAATTTTACTAAGCACAGATCTAAATAATTTCAATAGACATACATACTGGTGCCGTTAAAATGTTGCCAGACAGAAAATTTTATTTTTAGCAAGTGTAACAACATTTAAAACAACATTATCCTAAACCAAGAATAATTCGATTAAAATAAATATATATAAAATAGTGAAGTTCCCTACTTTACTTTAAAAAATCAGAATACTTTTCAAAATAAAGAAAATTTTCCTCGAAAATTTGTTGGTCAAATGGTTTAAAATTAAATACTTCAAGTTTAATAAATGATCCTTTTCTATAATATTTATCATATTTAAGAGAAAAGTAATTTAATTTGTTCCATATCACTCGCGGAATACAAGACAAAATGTTCACGAAATAAAATATCTAAACATTGACAGTTTTAACATTCTACTGCCACACTAAATCTACAAAATTGGCCGCTATTTTTTAAAATGCATTTTCATAATCTGTTTAATTTTAAAAATCTATTTGGGGTCAATAAAAACATTATGGCAAGAACAGCACTTATCTGAAAACATTTAGAAGCACCTTTAAGATTATTTAGAAGCAGAATGAACCATCTTATCTCATCATTAAGATTTATTTAAAATTTCAACTATGCTTCTAAGAATAGAATTTATTTTTTCAATTTTTATAATAGATAAAATTCATGCTTTTTAACTCGGATTCCATGAGTAAACTTATACGTGTTATTGTGACATTTAAAATTATTCGATCTAGAAAGAAGCACATCATTCAATTTTCAATAACTTTTATTCCAGGTTAAATACCAAGTTTATTCAAATAGTAGGATTCCAATTCGTTTCAGTGAATAATGTCATTACAAATATCGCAAAGCACACACACACACACACACA
>JAPMOR010108218.1:21812-282871 GCA_026543865.1 Argiope aurantia | reverse complement strand
CAATGAATTTTCTTTTGAAATCTTACGTTACAGAGACATATCAAAAACAAACTGAACAAGATACGACTGAAAGAAATTTTTCAAAATCTTTTTATTCCAAATACGCCATTCATTTCATCCTGGAATATCATTAAAAAAATAACTTCTATAACAGTTAAAGAAATGAAAATTTTAATTTAAAATTCACATTTTATTATCCAACAAACAAACAGATTATTAATTTCAAGTCTCTAAAACAGCATTAAATTTTTTCTGGGGCTCCCGAAGCAATTGTTCTGTTTGAATTGAATGTAAAAAACATTTTTGCTATGAATATCTAAAACATTCGTAATGAATCGTAATCATATTAATATATATTTAAAATAATTGAATAAATTGTAACTCAAAAGAAAAAAAAATATTCAGAAAGTTCTTATTAAACAATTTTTTGAGGAAAAATGTATTCGTGCCTTTAAGATTCGGACCACATTTTTTTTTTCAATTTTTTTTTAGATAAAATCTACGATTCATAAGTCCGATTCCATGACATTTAACTAGTTCTCCCATTAAACTTGTTCTTTGAAAAAGACACGTTAAGTGCAAAATTTTCAAACGAAGTAAAAAATATTTAAATATCATAATTACAACCTGGTGTTGAAAACCCAAAGGATTTTCTTTAATCTGAGAATCCAAATACCAAAATATATCCATTGAAATTTTCAGACTTATTTTATTCATTATAGTTTTTCAATAATGATTTAATTATAAGATATATCATTTAGATAAATAATAATTTTGCATGAAAACGAAATGCTTTAATTCAAATTGAAATCATATCTCATAGATATTATGATAAATGCTTAAACATACGAAAATATATATAACCCTAATATGCAATAAATGACAACTTACCTTAAAGAAACATAGCTTAATGCACAAATCTAGAAGGAATCTATCTGAAAAGAACAAATAAATAAAGCCATACCTAATTATCTATTCAGGAAGAAAGATTATTGATACGTAGATGCTCTATTTTCCAACGTGTTCGAAGAGAAATCAGAATGGCAAGATATCTCTAAGTCATATGATGGCGCTGACTACTATAAATCAAACTGTAGTTTTATGAGCCCTATGGGTTCGAAGAATGATAAAGTGAAGTAAGTCTTTATGATCTCGCTCAAAGTCGATAAAATGGCAACATGGCACGCTGAACTTCTAAATCCATTGGGAAATTTTGTGGATTATAGGATCGAAACTACAAAAGTTATTTATCCCTTCCCCTGAGAAGATACGTAGAACATGAAAACATCAAAAACTAAGTAATGGCTTCAGTGACTTTCTGAGATTATGTTTTTACGAAATATCCGGATGAACCATAAATAACTAGTATTAGAAACTTGGTCCCTTGGAGAGTATTTATCTCATTAAATATTATTTTTTGATTAAGTAAGAATATTATTCCAGTTCTATGAAGACTTAATTAAATATTAAAATTGATCAACTGAATTCAAAATGAACACTATTATTTAAGTTCGGATATAAAACACGTGTATCCATTTTCATTACTATAACATAGAATACCTGTAGAATCGAAGCCAGTAAATTACAAGTTGTAATGATAATTATTTTATTAAAAAAAAATCAATATGCATGCCCAGAATTTTTGAATTTTAAATAATACGCACAATTGTTTATAAGTTTTTTAAAAAAAGAATTTTTTAGTTTGATTTGACTCTGAATAGCCAGCATTTAAAACATTGCGAAAATCTTCAAATCTGATTTCATTGGAGAGAATTATTAATTAGTATTATATTGCTGATAAACACGAAGTCTATCAATCCAAGAAGAATCATTTCGGTTTCCTTGCACTAAACTGAATATATAAGTTCAAGAAATATTATGTTTCTTTTAAAATTCTTGGATCAATGATAGTTGCTTATCTAATAAATCTGTTTTCAATATACTAGGATACATCTCTTAAACAAGTTTTATACATTCATATAATAAAGCAAATTCAAATGTATTCAGCATGCTGCAGATAATAAACACTGAAATTTGACCATGAAAATATAATTACAACAAAATGTGACTGCACACTTCTTTTCATGAATTATATACCTAACTTACATTCTCAAATCGGTTTTTATGAGCTGTTGATAAAAAGTAGCAATTTTTTTTCACAGTTTGACTTTTTTTTAACACGTTTTTGATTTGAATCATCTCTCTAATTAGATTACGTTATTTTACTGTTTCTTAAATATAATAAAGAAAGGTTTATCTAATTAGATTGCAAATCGGAATCATAGGGGTTTCACATATTAGACAATGTGTTAAACCTACAATGCATCGTTTAGCCATTTCGCTACATGTTTTTATTTCCATTTATAAGCTTCACATGACTGTTTCGAAGGGCGACGATGAACGTTTAAAAATCCTTTTTTAAAGGCGTTTTGCTAAGGACTTGCAGAAAACACCGATATATGGAGAACGTAACTAGAATTAGATTTAAGCTGGAAACTTAGAAAAATACCAAGATGGCTGTGATATAAATAATTCTGCCATATCAAAATATTTTATTTTCATTGGAAAAAAATAGGGCAAAAGGGACTTTTATTTTTATTGCAGAATTGTTATAATGTAATTTGTGTCACTGGGATATACAGGTGGTTATCAAAATAATGGAACCACCTGTTAATAAAAGTGACATTTTAATGCGTTTCGTAAACATTAAAATATAATGATAGCCCCTAGTTTTTTTTATATATAAATGGCAATGTACATATTCTGATAGTATGTGTTAGCTTTATTGAAGTTCTGTAATTCTTGGATTTCTTTCAAAAGCATAAAATGTCGGACATCTCAGATTTTCAAAGAGGCCAAATTGTAGGAACCCATCTAGCTGGAGCAAGTGTGACCGAAACATTCCAACTTTTAGGCATTTGTAAAGGTATGGTATATAAAGTCATGACAGCATACACACAGCGCGGCAAGAAGAGCTCGGCAAAGCAAAATAATGGGCGGAAAGAGAAGCTCAATGAAAGAGACCGACGGGTATTGAAACAGATTGTAATGTCTAAAAAGGGAACGATTGCAGCAAAAGTGGCCGCAGAGCCCAATACCCATCAAGATTCCCCAGTGCCAGTGATTACAGTTAGAAGGCACCTTCATAAACAGAACATTTATGGCAGAGCAGCAATTCCCAAGCCACTTGTCACAGATGTTAATTGTAAACGTCGTCTACAGTTTTGTCACACTCACAAAACCTGGTAGATTGATAAGTGGAAGAAAGTAATATGATCAGACGAATCATGTTTCACATTTTTCCCTACAACAGGAAGGGTGCACATCGTAATTAGCATTTAGGTTATCTGTCTTGATATGGACAACCATGTCGTAGTTTTCTGTTGGACCAATCGTAACCCTGAAAGAAAGGATCACTGGGGAGAAGTATAGAGAAGTTTTAGCTGATCAGGTCCATCCTATAATGCAAACTTTGTTTCCTTCATAAGATGGAATTTTCAAGGATGATAATGCGCCTATCCATGCAGCGAGACTTGTCCAATCATGGTTTGATAAACACGAGGATGAAGTTAAACACCTGCCTTGGCCCGCACAGTCACCCAACCTCAATATAATTGAGCCGTTATGATCTATTTTAGAGCGTTCAATACGGAATCGATATCCTCCAACGGCATCTCTCCCAGAACTTTCACAATATCTGCAGGAAAAATGGTACAGTATTCCTCTAGACATTATTCAACGCTTGTATGAATCGATTCCAAGCTGTATTACATGCCAAAGGTGATCCTACACCATACTAATAAAGAATTCTTTATAAATCTAAGGTGTTTCCATTATTTTGATAACCACCTGCGGTTTAATTCATGATGTAACCAAATTGACAAATTTTATTTGTTTTCTTAAAATTTCACCAAAAAAAATAGACAAAAAATTTTTTAATAATTTTTCTAAATTATGACACTTTTTTTTTGTAAAAAAATATTAATAGTAAAAAGTAATGCATTTTAGAGTTAAGATTCTTCAATAAATCATTGAGAAACGATGATAATTTGAAATATTTTTCAAATGAATATAACGGTTACCGTCGAATCAAGAAAAATTCATGAAATTTTCTAATAGTTTTTGAAAGGCTGCTTTATTTATCGGATAAAAAATTTGATTGATTTTTTTCCCTCTCAGGATGGAGCCAGGCATACCGCGGTATCCAATCGTTATTTCTTCAAATATCTTCCAGGGATCATATTGATTACCGTACTAAACCATATTGTTTACCTTACTAGACCATATTGATTTAGTGGTATATCAAATGTTTTCTTACAAGTTTTGTATAGTTTTGTGAGAATAACGCGTCACGCTTATTGTTTCAGATGAATAAAATAATCAGGCCATAGTAAATCGTTTAATTAATCTTTATGTAAGCACAGCAAGATATTATTTTTGCTGCTCAGAGATGGGCAAACTTTTTCAAGGATAGGCCAAAAACGATAAATAAAAAGTTTCAACTGGCCAGTATATTTTATAATAAAAGTCATTAAGGACTCAAAAAATTTTAATTTTTAAATTCTTTAATACTGTTGGTATTAAAGAATAGCGATTAAAGATACTTTTAATACTTACTGTTGGTATTAAAGATAGTTTTAAAAATGACTCTGACGCCATTTTTAAAACTATCTGTTGCTAAAAAATGTAACTTCATGTTATAAGTACATTACTATATTATGACATTTTTTAGCATTATTTAAACTATGCGGATGCTAATCGGCCATTCACGACCGGCCCCCCCCTTCCCCCCCCCCCCCCCCGAGTGCTATTTGTAGTGTTCATGCGCGAACATTTCATGCCTCTTACTTCAGCCCATCCATCCCAAATCTCCTTCTCCCTATCTGCGTTCGTTTAGTTGGATATCCATCCCTCTCTTACATATCATATCAATTCTGAAAAGTCTTCACATTGATGATTGATTTTAAAGGGCCACTGTACTGACAGAGCGTGGGTTGATCGGGAATGCTCGGGTTAAAGGTTCCGTAGTTGGCTCATTACTGCTTTAAAAAGAATATCCTTTGAATATCTATTAATTTAGTATATATATTAGGGTTAATCAACCTAAATGCTAATAGTCACTTTCTGTAAAAACTTATTGTTTTCTTTTATTTCGGACAATCTGTTTCAGCCATCTTTAAATTAAACTGGAGTGTCAACTCTTTCTTTCTTTTGCTTTTTTTTTTCCACTCTTAAATCCCTTAATCATAGTGTTCAAGTTTGGTTTGTGCATCAAATAACTATTTTTTTCAACTAATCAAGTTATTCACTATTATAATTCCATTAATATATTGCATGATGCTCATAAAAATCTCAAATCTTTCCAATCCATACGATATCTTATCGACAACATCTTTTCAAAACATAAAACTTTATCTATTTAGACAGAAAAGAGAAACTACACAGTTAAGGTTAATGTGATGTAAGCTTCGTCATAATATAACTTAAACAAATAATTTATTAAAATATGCAATTATAACTTCTTTCCGAATTCAGGAAAATAAAATCTTATCAGCTTAACTGTTTTCCTTTCTCTGCAATTAAATCACATGGTACCATTAAACTTCATAATTTACAAATGTTATTCACTAATTGAATTAAGTGTTATTTCATTAATTGATTTGAGTGTTATTTCACTAATTGAATTAAGTGCTATTTCACTAATTGAATTAAGTGTTATTTCACAAATTGAATTAAGTGTTATTTCACTAATTCAATTAAGAATTCATAGAATACTTGATTTGTACATACATTATTTGTAATTTTATGCCTAATTATAGTATTTTTAATCTAATTTTAGCTTAGGTGTTTAAGAAATGATGGTTCGGTTTGTGTACGACGCACTGCCACAATTTCTAAGTGGTTATGGTTCCTACATCATATTTAGCAGCATTCATCTCAAAAATACGTTTTGAATTTCAAATAAAACCACACGAGACTTATTTTAAATTCTTCTTTATTCCATTAATACTTATGCATACGATAGTACGAAGAATGGATATATTTCTAATGAAAACAGGCGAGAAGTGCAGTAGGAATAATTCAAAAGATATTACAAATCAAGTTTTGCATCAATATCATGAATTAACTATAAAGTTCTTATTGATAGAAAATTCATGCAAATGCCTAACACAATCATTTAAAAATAATCATGAAGCTGAAGAAATGTTAAAAAATTTTTTTAATGCAGTAAATATTAACAAGTGCATTAAAAATATGTATTTATATACGAAATCAAATAAAAAATCATTTTAAAAGAATTTTCACAAATAAAAATGCATTTAATGATTCAAACCCACACTAACACTGATATGTTTTCATACATATAATCGCATAGTTTCTAATATTTAAATAATTCAATCAGAGTCGCAATTAATTTAAAAGACAAACATCTTTTAATTTTTGAATTTAAATAGTTTCTTAAATATCTCATGTTCTCATAACGTTCTTAAACAGACTGACATACAATGAAATTTTGAACACCTAAATTTTTTGGTCATCTAATTATGAGATTAAATTGATAATTAAATAAATCGGAAGATTGGTTGAATTGGTTTTTTTTACATTATTTAAGTACAGTCTTAAATGCTAGAACATTTAAAACTAAAACTACAAAAAATTTTCAGAAGAATGATCGTTCAAATATTATTGTATGCCTTCCAACAAAATTCCTGTTATAAATAAGTATTTAGTTAAAACCCTTTTGGCTGTATTTATTACTGAAACCTTTTTTTTTTTTTTTTTTTTTTTTTGCCGGACAAAAGAAAAGTCGTTTATAATCTCCATCTCTATTAATATTAAAGATGAATGTCGGTGCTTCTATCTATGTGTATGTTAACGTTCTACAGACCATTTGATTTACAGCTATAAAATGTGGCATAGAATAATTTATAAAGTGCACTTCAAAACCCTTTTTATTTGAAATATTAATTATGAATTAAATTGAATTTTGGAGTTTTTTAGTAATAACTTCCAAAATATTATTGCATAAAGATAAATTTTTAACTGCTTCAAAATTTTAAGAAATTGTCTTTCTAATGATACCGATTTAAAAAACGTGCAAATGTTTTTTTTTAATTTTAGCAATTTTAAAAAAAATTATATATAGCTTAATTTTCAATAATTACATTGTCTCCCAGAAATTTAAAATTGTTTTCTTAGTTTCATCAAATATTTAATAGCTTGATTTATCTTAGATTATTGAAAGCAATATCTATATAGTATGTAAGACGAATAAAGAAATGAAATTATAATACCGCGAAGGTTAAAAAATACATTAAAAAAAAGGATTATATTTTTACTAGCTCTGTAATGGCAAGTGACTGGTCTTCATTAGAAAGTTGTATGCACAGCATAAACAGGATTTAAATAAGATAATAAAATGGCAGGGCTTTAATATATAGGATAATATATAATGTGGCATAATCATAGGCTTGAAGTTATATCTAAAAGATTTAATTAAATTATTCTCGGCGAACCCGCTGGTCGGCAAAGGCGACTAATATGTTAATAAATATAAATTATATGTATCTCTAATAGATTTACAGACGAACAATTATAGCACAGAATTTTGATGAAAACTATAACAGATTCTATATATTCTGCACAAACAGAAGCGGAAAAAAAATCAATATTTTCAGTTTTCAAAAATCGAAATAGTATTTTTCAGACAAATATCTATTGAATATTTCAAAATCATAAAACAATTATATGAATAGCATTTTTTTAACATGATAATATTTACAACTTGGCATGTTATCTATAAATTGCATCATGTGACATACATGATAAAATGTTTTCCAAAATAAACCATAGGAGTTACAGCTATCAAATAATGCATGTAGTTATTTCTTTAGTAATAGGGCAGTATAACAAAATATGCCTCTTGCGCTAATAAATCACTTCTTTAGTAATGAGGGCTCACTAAGAGTTTTTATAATTTTTATTGAATTTTTAGAAGAAAGTAACAAAAATTTCAATGGGGATTTTTTTTTCAATAACTTTGGAATATATTATAGAACACACACACACAAAAAAAATATTTTCACTTCACTTAAGCATTAAAAAAATTGGCTTACTGATGATATCAGCTTTGTTCTGTATAATTTTCTTATTTTAAATAATTTTTTCAAAATATTTTTGAACATACTTTGGAACGATACTTTTCATTGTTGTTGCAACTTTGTTTTACATATACGCTCGTTAAGATAATATCAAGTGCATCTTTTTGTGTGAATATTATCACTCATATATTATTAAAAATGAATTTTGAAAATAATATAAACTAAGAAGATCAAGCCTAAAATATTATCACATTACGAAATTTTAAGTTAAGAGTTTTGAATTTCCTTTCCTTTCTCTGATTATATCTGGGACTATTTAATTATTTCCAAATAGATGTCATAACTGAGCTGTAAATTCTGAAAAGAATTCATGGGAATTTTAAAGAATATGTAATTAAGACCCATAAGTCGTGTTAATGCAAAAAAAGGAAGGAACTTGAATTCTGTTTTTCTCAACGGCAAAATTAACTAGATCACATCAAGTTGAAGTTTGGATTATCAAATCTTTTGAAGTCTCCTTGTCATAAAAGATTTCCATTTTCATAAAAAGCTGTTCAGTTAGTTCCTGCTTACTCTTTCAAAAAGTAATGCAATAAAAGCCAGTAAAATTCCAAATCCTAACAATGCGAATACACCTATCAAATCGTTCAAAGTCAAAACAATTAAAGAAGACGGTAGGTTTTCTTCAGACATTAAACTTAGGCGGGTTTCGAACAAAGCTCTATGGTACAATTTAGTAAAAATTCCATTTTCCATGAATCTTCTCAGGAGTTTAGCTAACTTCTCTTTGCAGCAGAAATTTTTGTTCACGGCTACACCTAAATTCCAGGATGAAATGGTTTCTTCAAAAAAGTAGTTTTCTGTAAATGGTTCTTCGCCATATTCGAGATGAAAATAATATCTCGGGCCGAGCAATGCAACAAACTTCTCAATGTTTTTTGGTAACTTTACAGTTCTGTCTTTGGTAATCCAGTCTTTTTCAATTACGCTATTTCCTATCAAGCGTAGATCTTCATTTACACTACTTTTCAAGAGGGATACTCCAACATTTCCACGATTCGCTAGACATCTGAATCTTCTTTCTGAGATTGCCGTGGCCAATTGCTTTACAGTTCGAACACCTTGCTCCCTCAGAGGAACAGTTAAGGATGAAAGTAACACTGTTGTGTAGCTAATAGACAGAAATGTAGAATAAGCAAACCAGCTGCCCATAAGAAATCTATCTCTGGTGTGATCAACAGGAATGGTAACAGCCTGTTGCACGTTGCAACCCATCATTCTAAAAGCCAATTTTTGAAGTGAAATGGTTTTTCTCATTAAAATTCGAAATACAATAGGCATTGTTATCAAAATAAGTAAACAGGATAACCATATTTCCCATTGAAACGGATGAATCAATGATTCAGCAGTTGAAACCATGGGAGGTTTCTTGATTGCAAATGTGTTTTCCTCAATACTATAAGGGATGAAGTCGACTGCTTCTGATCTGTTTGTGGTTACAGTCATATATCCAAAACCAATGTCACTTTCATTTCGAGAGACCATGCCCACCACTCCTGTCCAGGCTCCATTATTAGTTAGTCGACCCCACTCTTTATCCTTAGCAGGAAATAGTTTGTATTCAAACCCTAACAACTTCGATAGAAGTTCAATAATAGCAGCTTCCAATCCTCCAGACAACTTTGGATTTTCTGCATCAGTGTTATTTAGTTCGATTATATGACGCAATGGCAGAACGGCAATCCTTAGAAATTTAGGAAATTCCATTTCTGAAAACTGGTTACCTTGATATCAATCAACTTGTTAATTTTTTAAAAAAGATGTTAACATTCATTAAAATAGAAGCTTATTTATACGAATCCACAAGCTATGTCAAAGACATTTTAAAAACTCTCCCTCTCCAAAAATTTTATGCTAGACTATTTACTGATTTTGCTTAGACAGCAATTTTCAAACATTTTGACAGCTAAAAAAATGCTTCCTCTAATGAATGGATTTTTTTTTTCTTCTTGTTTACGATTTTATTGATTTCTGTTGGCTGAGACAGAAACAGTTTGTAGCGTTTTCAATAATTAATAAAAAAATAAGGTTCCTAAAAAACCAGGAAATAATCTTACCTATAAATATTACTTGCATTTTATATGAATATAATTGTTCTTGAAAGCTCAAAAAGGGATATGCTGGGTGTTGTCTAACACCTGTATTCGAAATTAGAAATCCATATTTTCCCTAGTGAAAGTGAGGGAGTCTTTTCTACAGGGTAGCATTACGACACTAATTTATTGGATTTACGTAGCTTCGAAATTATTGGTCCTTTCACGAAACAAATAGAAATAAAAGAGTACAAGTTTTTTTTTCTTTCTTTTTTTATACAATAAGTTTACTTCAGCTATTGCATTTATTATGTTTGACCTACATTTGAAAGAGAATCGGAAACCGCTTTCAATACATCAATAAATGAAACCAATAAGAATGCTCTTGGTTTTATTCAAAATTAATCTCTTCCAAATGAATCACGTTTTAAATTTAAATAATGCTATAAAATTATGATGGTCAGAAATATGCAAAATTTGTAGTATGCTACTTTGAAGACAGTTGATATTTGAATCATTATATTGATTTTTTGCACGCAGTCTTTTTATTTTTTAAATATATTTTGCAATCTGTTGAAAAATAAGGACTTTACAATAAAATTTGGAATGCATTCTTGTAGTTAAAATAGTAAATATATGTCAAATCTGAATCCAATTAGTGGTAAGGTAGATATCCAGAATACATATGAAATTTTCTTCATTATATTACGAAGTACAAATTGTTATTTGAATAGTTATTGTTATTTGAATAGTTATTGCGTCACTATTCAAGGAAGCTGGGGAGGGGTGCATTCATGTTTGTGGATTGCCGTGGCCTTCAAGAGTTTGCCAACTCCTTCCCCAACCCCCTTGATATGTTCTGGGGATGCACAAAAGTACAAAAAGAGAACAAGAAAAAAGATATTAAATTGTCTAAGCATTTGACAAAGTAGAGATGGACACTCTTTTTGGTCAATTTAGAGACAATAAACTAAAAGTTTTGCCTTTGAGTTTTTAACACAACAAAAAACAATTAGTTTGTGCATATGGGATTTAAATAAAGAATCATTAGAATCAAAACAACTTCATGAGATGGACGAGAAATGCGCCGCGTCAATTTAATTCTTCACACTCAATAAAAAGAAAGAAAAGAAACACGTGATCTTCCAAGACCTTGACTATGATTAAGACGGCATAAAATTAAATACCAGATGGTATAGGTTAGTCTTGCGATTGTGAAGTCGCGTGCTATGACTTTATTCTATTTAGCAATTATCAGCAATTTTAATGAGAAATTAATCGAAGTAAAAAAATGGAAAAAAAATTGAAAGTATTAAATTTTAACAAATCATTTAATTTACATAATTAATGGAAGCCCATCATCAATAATGTATTGGGGTTGATAAATTTAATATCATTTAAACAAAAAAATCAAATATTTGGAAAAACGATTTACAATAATTCTTAAATTTATCTTACTATTTTTAAGAGATAATTTGAAAATTATTTGAATATACGATTAAAAAAAGTAGTTTATCAAGTTTTAATTGGCTGCTTTCTACCAAGCCTATAATCTCAAGTAAAGCAAATAATTATTTCTTCTAGCTGCGGAATTCTCGCATGCACTGATAGAAGTGCTTTAAAACCAGTTTTGTTAGATGAGCATTAACATAAATATATTCAAATTTTTAAGCATTTTTTGTGTTTCTTCTGTCTCAAATAACTTTTATTCGGTGGAAGAAAAATTATTCACATTACAATTTGCAGATGCATCCGGCAAAATGTTTTCGTGATGATAAATATTTATTCAAACAAAAACATTAATGCGAAAAAAAGAAGAAATCTCGGCGATATAATCTCCAGATGGCTAGGAATAAGCCAATCGTCGATAGGGTCATTTACTCTAAAGAATCTGCTTTTACTCCGTTTGGACAAGCTATGTGACAGCATTATCATTCTTCTTTCTCCCCCCCCCCCCTCCCCTCTTTTGATATCATCAACTGACTGTTGAATGACTTGATAAACTGACAGTGAATAATGTAAAAAAAAGAGGTACTTTTTGGAGAATTTTTTTAGCGAGTTATAATACACATGCCTTTTTGGTGTTTGGGTTTGGCTTACTTCTGGTTTGTGGTATATTTTTGATTATATTTACCAATAATGATGTTTTATACATTCTCGTTTTTGAAAGTGTTTATTCATTTGAGAATGAATATGCGAATAGCTACCTTTTCAGGGACGTTAAGATTCTAAAGGGATATTAATAAGTAAAGACCTGTAATGCAATGCATGACAAAATAAAATGAAAATTAAAGTATTAAGAATTTATTATCTTTCCGAGTTATTCCATTCATGTTGAAGTATTTGTCCCAGCTCCGGATCGGTTTGAAACTCCATATCTTATAGAATATCGTCGGCTCGCATGAGATCATAGTTAAACTTTTGATTGATGAGAAGCCTTTTCAGGGATCTAAACTTATAAAAATTTTGAGGCTGCCACATCCAGGATTTTTTCGGTGGGTGTCCCAACAGATTTGGACTTGGATTTGTTGGATTTTATTGGCACCAGAGTCATGGTGTTGACTATGCTGTGCCATACTCTATTTTTTCAGAATTAAAATATAACATTTCATCTATAGAAAGCAATGTAAAACAACAACCCAACAACCGTGGTGTCTCAACAGAATCCACTGAGCCATCAAATAACTAGATGATACAAGATAAAATTTAATGCTTCTCTTAGAATTATTAGTTTAAATAAAGCATAAATACTTTAATATTAAAATAAATTTTCTATAAATAATTACTTATCTTTAACTAATATTTATAAGTTGTATTTTGAAAAAAATAATTTTAATTTTGAATATAATATATTATTTTTAATTCATTTAAGTAAAGATAGCATACTTTACTTAAATGAATTATGTAAAAGAGGATCATTTATTAGTTGATTGGTTGAAGTAGATTTTCTGGCGCAAATACTGATTTTGGCAATATTATGTTACTTAGATGGCTGCATTAATTACTTTAGTCATTTTAAAGTAACTGCATTTTAAAACTTTAAATATTAAAAGAAGCAATGTCTTCAAAAGGTAATTATAGGAAATTGGACAGTTCTCCCTGTATAATAAAAGACTTTAAATAATAAAAGAAACAACGTCTTTAGAAGGTATTATAGGTAACACAGACAGTTCTCCCTGTATAAATAAAATCTTAATTCAAATTGTTTCTTTTTTATAAAATTACTGAAATATGTATTCCATTTAAAAAAAGACCCATACTGTATATATTAAAAAAAGAAGAAGCAGAACCAGACCATATATATATATTCAATGCATTTATTCAAAGTAAGTCGTATTTCTCTTAATCAAAAGATTCAGTTTTAGGAAATGTTAATATTTTTATATATTATACGGTCTAGGTGGAATAGGAGGTGCAGATGTTAAATCTATGTAATTTTTTAAAGTTCCTTCGGCAACTTCTGTTTTCCCATCTTTAATGCTTTCAGATATTCTGGGTATCTGGGGAGAGGCTCCTTTAATGCTGTCTTCTGAATGTACACGAATATTCGTCGAAATTTCTTGTATTTTATCACTGTTTTCTGATTCATGTCCTTGTACACAAGACTCAACTTCAGAAATAGCAGATTTTTCAGTGCTTGGGATTTTAGACATATGGGAAGATGCTGACTCATTTACTTTTGGCAAAACTGTTGAAGAGGCATTTCTTTCTATTTTCCGGGGTGGAATTGGCGGTGGAAGACTACTTTTCAATGACACGTTGAAATGATGACCTTCCATCTGCCTGTAAATAGGCCTTCTCACAAATTTATCTTCTGAAGGTATTGAGATAAGTTCCAAAGACTGAGTCACTGCAGGCTGAAAATTACCTAAATTACCTTTCCTTTCACCTCGTGTAAAAACATAATCCCATGTATAATTACGGTTTGGCACAATTCTTGCTGTAGGTAAACCTTCAATACCGACTGATCCATCATCTCGTAATCTGACGATACTTTCAGTAAGATCTCGTTTCCTTTTTCGGAAAATTTTGTTTTTCTTCCATCCAAAGCAAGAAATGCTAAATTTAGCACAAGAATTTGAAATACCCATTGTAAAGGAAAGTATCAGCTCTAAAAATTCACAATGCAATTAAAATTTCATCATGCACTTTTTCACTGCATTAAAAGTAGTTTAATTCTTCCGAATCATGTTTTGTTTCCATCAGATGTATCAAAATCATGATTCAAAACTCGTGCTGTTTTGCTCTCAATTTTGAATCGATTACGAGCACGCGCTATTTCAACCAGAATCCAAATGACTTCCGATGGAAATGTTGGAAAAAAATAATTGGTATCCACAAAGTTTTGAACTTTCATTATTTGTGCGTTATATTTCTTTTTCTGTTAATATCTACTAGAGTTTTTTTTAATGGACAAATAAAAACACTTTTACAGTTACACCTTGTATGTTTATGTCAGTTTTAATGATTTCTTAAGACGAAAAACAGATTTTTGTGGGAAAAAACAAACATTTGACTATTTCATGCAAATCATTTTCAAAGCTTAAAATTCGCAATTTCGGCATATTTCATAATAATATAATCGTTATTTCGGATTTTTTTTTTCTTTTGTAAAAAAACTCGCTTATGTATATGTAGTATTTCTGGACGGAAAAAAAACTTGAAATTATTATTATTTGAAGTCAGAAGTATCTTTTTCTTTTCCTATCTGTAAAAACTAAAATATGTTTTATGTTATTTTTAGGTGTTTTTTAATAAAACTTTCTTTTAAAATTAAATTACCAATTTTGCATTTGACATTTAAAAAACAATAAAAAAATAATTATAATTTTTTAAAGAACTTTTAATACAAATGAGATAACCATCTCAAGATAGAAAAGTGTACGTCTTTTCGTATTTTCGTAGAAATTGTTGTTATTATTAAGAATTTCATATAGACTGCTTCTTCTGAATAAAATGTATAAAATGGTGTTTCTTCATACTAAAAACTGTTGCCAATAAAAATATAAGTTAACAAAAATTAGAAACATATGAGGTCAAATTGCTGACAAATTGTACAATGCATGTTTCTATATAACTCAATGCTTCTATAAAAAGTTCCATGACATAATTCAACTTAAATTTAATAAAAGAAGCATCAAAACACAGAATATTGATATCTTGCTCTCAAAATCAAATTCTTTTCAAATCTATGCATTAATGATCTTTAAATTCATTAGGATGGAGCCATTTGACTGAAAGCTATGAAGTATTCATAATTTTATATCAAAATTTTAACTATTGCTGATAGAATGAATCCTTTACATTTAAAATTTGTTACCTTATTAATTTTTTTCAAAAAAATCAATTCAAAACAATTTAGAGCTCATTTTAATGTCTCGTATTAATTTATTCCTATGCATTTTTTTTTTTTTTTTTTGCACTAAATGGATTACCTCATGTGGCGAAATGATCGATCTGCTCTACATGTGGCATCCACACCATCGGGATGATTGCCATCGATCCAGCTGTTTCTCTCGGATGCTCATTAGAAAAATATCGCTTCTGTAAAAACGCAGATAGCAGGTGCCCGCATCATCTGCCTCGTTTACTTTTGTCAATAGCATTATGTACAGCTCAGCTTCTTCAGCCATACTGGCAGACCCACCCTCAAAATAACACTTTTCGGCTCTTGCAAATTTCTCTGATGAAGCTTTCTTCTAGATGTATTTTAAATTAAGATGTTTTTGAATAATGCTTTGCAAGTGAATAAGTGAAATCTGTCTGATAAAAAAATAATCATTCTTCATCATTTAAACTTGAGATTATTAGTAAACAAACGCAAAAAAAAAAAAGTATTTCGTAAACTTATTTTTGTATATAACATTTTTTTTTTTTTTTTTTTTTAGGGATGCAACGTTTAGATATTTATATCTCAGAAATAACAAGATTTATAATTATTGATAGACATTTATTTGTGAAAAGATATTTCCCTTGCATAAATATATTGCTGATGAACGTTTTTTAACGGTTTATGTTTCATATAAAACGAATGGCAACAGTATATTTATCTACATATACATATTTTTTAACATTTACATCCAATGACATGTGACGTCATTAAAGATAAAACAAGCTTACAGCACATGCTGCAGCAAACATCAACTTGTAACTCAGATTTAATTATTGACGTCTGATTTTCATTTTACATTATAAAATGTTTTTTTTAATATGATAATGTTTCTAAACTTGCCTGGATCTGTAAATTGCATGATGCGATGCGTATAGAATGCAACGTTCGCTAGAACTAATACACTTGGAAATAATGACGTCTTGTGTAGTAAATGCTCATTAAAAAGATTTTCAAGGTTTTCATTAGATTTCCTAAAAATAAATTATTGAAAAAAAATTACCCTAAAAAATTTTACATAATTTTCTTTTACCTAAAAATTAATTTAAATTTTTAAAATCAGTTTTACAACATTTTAGAATTTAAAAAGCTGGCTTTTCAATTATTCCAATATTACTTCCATGCAATTTTTCCTTAATTTAATAATATTTCCAAATTAATTTTGAATTCAATTTGCAATAAAGCTTCTTCTTCTTTTTTTTTTTCGTCATTATAAAATTCAAACCAAATTTATTGTTTCCTCGAATCTTTCGTTCGCATGTTTTTTCAGCTCTTAATGTTATAATAATAATAATAATAATAATAACAATAGTAAGCATTCTTTGAACATGAAGGCAAAATTTTCACCTTCTTTTATTGTATTTAGGCTGGTATTCTTTCTGTAAATTGTGTGATATAAAAATCTTTAAGACAATCAGAATACAACAGTTAACGCTATCAAACCGGATGAAGAAAGAGCGAATGAATTAAGCCACTATGTTTCCAATTAAAGGTGCAGATTATTTTTTTTAAATTAGCGAAATAAAAAAAAATCGGATGAGGAATTTTTTTTAAGGATCTATTTTCAAACTATCTTTACACAGTCTTGGCGAATTTGAATTCACTATATTAATAAACACTGATTTTTAACTTCAAAAACAAACTGGATTGATAAAGTTCAAAAACTGTCCTCTTTTTATGAAACACTCATGGAAAATTATGTTTCCGATTTTTTTTTTCTTTTGAATAAATTTCTGAAGTTTAACAAATGTTCTTGTTTAATCAAATGTTGTTGTCTTGAGAAAAATTAATAAGCAAAAAATATAAATATAACGTAGTGAAATTTATTTTCCAAATTTGTAGAAAGAATTTCGTTAAAGAATGAATCAGTTTAAAAGAAAAAGTAAAAGCCCTTCGTTTTCCCTCACCTCCTACAAAGAAAAAAAATCAAGGCAATTTTTTTTTATTAATTTTGAATAATAAATATTCTGGATAAATGTTAATTAGTATATTAATTTTCAAAGAATTATAAATTGCTTTTTAAAGAATTATAAAGTATATTAAATTTTCTTGAATTATAAATTAATTTTTAAAGAATTCATGAATTTAGAATCATGTACATTTTTATTTTTACTTAGAATTTCAACGGAATTTTTCTTTAATCATAAATACAGCTATACCCAATTTATTTCTTCACATATTTCTAAAGTACATTTAATAATTAAATCAAACTCAATTATATGTACTATCATATAATAAAAATAATTGCATTAAAAGTTTTATTGCTATAAACCATTCCAATAACAAGATTTATTTTCTGCTTCTTTAAAACGTACTTGGTAATATAATTAAGAATTGTCTATGCTTTCTGACAGTTTATAGGTAATTGATATTTTGTTATTGGCATTTATTTCTGGAATTGCCTATACATTTGTTACGTCTATTAAATATGGCATTAGAAATGCATCAAAGCAATAAGTGGCTATTAGATTTAAGAAATGATTGTCAATTATTCACCAAAACCAAGTAATTATTCTTGATTACATTTAATGATGCTACTTAAATTATCCCGCCTGTTACTTCTTTTCACAGAAGATATTCTCCAAAATCCAATTAATACCAAAATTGAACGTGGCACAAGACAGATGTTGTTAAAGCCCAAATTCCGCGAAAAATTCTTAATAAGATTTTATCAGAGTTAAAGATAATCACAACGAAGTACACTAATAGGATACCATCTGTGAAACAAGAACATTCTTTCCAAACAAGATGTTTCCCAAAATTTCATTAATGACAAAACTGACACATGACATAGGTCATTAAAACATAAATCACCAAAAAAAAACTATTTATCGAATTTTACAAAGGATAAGATAATCAAATCGTAGACACAAATTGACACCAACTGTGAAAAGGAAATCATCAGCTAATTATCGAGCTGGTTCCTGACGTGCCATTTCCTCTTGAATGGACAGTAATGGCCGGATTTAACTCCATTTGGGTCTCGGCACACAAAAGGGCGTTCAGGGAACTGAGACTTACCTATCACAGAATGGCCTTGAACCGTGGCTCGTGGCACACTTGGTCTTTATGTGCAGGGTCGGACATCTTTGTCGGCCTAATCTTCTGGAACGCTTAGCAGGAGGTGGGTTTGGGTGAGCTGCACAATAAGCGCCACGCGACAGAAATCGGAGTTGAATAGCGACCCATTCGAGATTATTTGTTATCAAAGAAATATGGGTTTACTGCTAAAGGAGGGAAAAAAATGGTCCAGCGAGCAGCTTTTATTTAAGGCTCTATACAATGCACTCAGAGTTGGGGTGGTTTTTTTTTCCTCTCCTTATTATTTTTTTTCCCCTATAGACATTTTTTTTTTTTTTTTTTGCTTTTTTAGACTGTTATAAGATAGGACTTTTTTTTTTTTTGTAATTGTTACAATTTATGCAAAATAGAAGAGAAAGAAAATTGTATTTGTTGAAATTAATTTGTTGTTTTTCTAATCTTTTTTCCATTTTATGGGAAATATTAAAATGAATATGTTTTTCAGATTAAATATATTATGAATATATTTATTTATAATTTCAGTTCTTAATTAACTACCATATTTATTCAATTTATTGTGTTAGTATTATTCATAAATATAAAGATTTTGTATTGCCTCCAATTTATAAGTAATTTGATTGGTTTCTGAAAATTCTATGTAATTTTTTGATATTTCTTAGCGGTTTTTTTTTTTTGTTTTTTTTGTTTGTTTGTTTGTTTGTTTGTTTTCCCTTGAAATATTTAAGTAGATTTTCATTTTCCTATAGTTATATTAGAAAAACTCAAAATGCATTTAGAACAAACGAACTTATACAAATTCGTAAAGGAATGCTAGTCTTAGTAATAAAAACATTGCCACAGTTCTGACTAAATCTAAATTAATAATTTTTTGCTAATTTTGTCTGTAATTGAATTTTTTTTTTTTTTTTTTTTTTTTTTTTTGCTAATTCTCATCTTTATACATCAGATTTTATACTGTTATTGTAGAAGAAATAAAATTATCTTGATTTTAACTGTAATTTCTTACTTGATTATAATAGGGTTAAATGCATATAATAGGGTTAAATGCATTTAACTTTTAAGCGTTTTTCTTAAGTTGCAGACATTTCAATAAATTTTTACAATGAGTAATAAAAAATGTATTTATACTTGGTTTTATTTACTACAAGATCTAATCGATTATTTAAAAGAACACAAAATTATCTTTAATCGTGTTCCATTAAGAACAAAGGGCTGCTTCTCAGTATAAATAATTTTTAAGTGTAAATTGAAAGAGGTTAGAACTAATACTTTAAAGTAGAAGTTCTTGTTTACATTGTAGTAAATTTGAATTTAAAAATAACATTCTTTCTGATATTGCTATTTTTTTTGTCACATTTAAAGAAGTGAAAACAAATAAATTATAACATTATTATTTTTTAAAAATTTTATTAAGAAATATCACTCTTGACTTTGCCACTTTCTAATTATTTTTTTATTATCGACTCTTTATTCTTTCATAGATTGTATATTAGTTGATATATGCCTTTCTCATATTCTTACTTTCCTCCTGTTTATATGTATGCAATTATATAAATATAGAACGCGTGGCCCTGACTGCCCCTCCTCTTGGCTGCCCGAATCTCTTCTTTACGATAAGGTCAGCTGTTTTTTGGTGCATAGGGGTATACTATTGTAAACTACTACAAGGAGTGCTCCAGCAGCTGATCGCTGACGAGTAGAAAAGCAGATGGAGGGGGTTGCAAACAAGTGGGGGTCGGTACCTCAGTGGCAGCACGCCGCTTCGTGACGTCACAATAAACTTAGTTCCGCAGCCCGTAGTTAGAAGGCCAGCTGTTCGATTCGCACCTACAGTCAGTGGTTCCTTCGATAGCACTTTTCATCTACAGACATCTGTTCTTCAGCCTCCCCCGAACAAAGAATACGAAAGTTGAAGTTGCTTTTCTAGAAGAAGGTAGAAGGGGGTAGTTGCTAGAAAGATACCGGAAATCATTTTCTAATGCAAAGGATGACGAATGATTTTCCCTCTACGTTATTCTTCCAGATTTTAATTCGGTTTTAGAAAGCATTGACCACCATTTTTTCAATGCAATTTGATGTCATTGGTCATTTCAGAAAAGCATCAAAAACTGTTATTATGTTGGAATAAAAATGTATGTTCATCCGTCCACCTGCTACCTAAATATGACACAATACAAGACTCTTTGTAATCCGGCATTCACAACTCAATTCTACATAAATAATATATCAAATTACAATGCAGTAATCTGTGCTTCATTTCAGCATAGAAATAAAATTGAGAATATGAAATTATCTTAAAAGTAATCAACAATATCCATACACAACTTTGCTCGTCGCTTCTGAAAATATGCATTTTTCAAAAAAATAATAAAGAGACCAAGAGCCTTCGAATATGTAAATGAATTCAAGATAACGTAATGATATGAAGGAATGAATAAAATGTCCGTGAATACAAAATATAAAACATTTGTTTATCTTTTTTAAAGTTAGATGGAGAATATTATGTCTGAAGCTCATTTACGCTTGCAATGCCACTGCGATATTAAAAAAAAATAAGAAGAGGAAAAAAGAAACGTGATTTCAAATTTATTGTATTATTGGATAAGAACAGATGTCGATGTTTTAAAGGGAAAAAAAATTGTAATAATGATAATTTAAATTTACAGTACACAAATATTCACAAGTGATCGAACCTAAAGCCGTTATAGGTTCTTATGTGCAATAATGAGCACTATGAAAAAATAATTGTCATATTAAAAACACTTTCTTTCGTTCAAAATAAAATTTATTACACGTTATTTTCTTTTTCAAATATGTGTATAATTTTTTTATCAAGATCATTTACATATCAAAATCATTTTTGGGACTATTTAACTACGCTTGAGGATATATCGAATTTACTTTCAACATATTGTGCATTTGAATCCTACAAATAATATAAAATATTTAAAACACATACGAGATTACTTGAAAAACGGTTTATATTGCCAAAAAATCCTAAAATAAATTATTTATAAAGATAAGACAATGTGATTAAAGCGATTAAATAGTTTTTTTAATAAATAATTTAAATCTTCTTTTAAAGAGATTTTAAGCAAAAATCTAGTTCTGAGAAATGCTCAGTTCTTTCTTATATTCATTTACATTTACGAATTTATTAAAAATCTCAGAATCAAATTCTGACATGAAATTTAAAAAAAAAAAAATGTGGAATCATATTCTATAGGTTACTTAAGAAAACTGCGAATTTATTTTGTTGTAGATTTTCTAAGATTTTATATTGAAATGAATGGATAGGAATTACATAAATGAAAAATTGAAACAACATTACAACAATTAAAAGAAGGCAGAAAAAATTATGGAAAAAAACTCAGTTGCATGAAGGCTGCATTTCAAGTAGTCAAGTAGTACTGTAGTATTGGTTATTTTTCTCTTGCCCACAATTGCTCTAAAATTTTATAAAAGATCAGATTGCATGCAATTTTTTTATTATTATAAGTTCAGGCTTTAGAGATTAGTTGAATAATTTTGGTAATCTTATTTTTTATTAAAAGATACTGCGAAACTAAAAAGCTTATAAAATATAAATATATAAGCGAAAAGGCTTATTTAAGTAATTGGGAATCTCGCAATTCATAAATGTCAGTTTCAGAGATTTCTACTGAAATTTTATGCAGATATTTCGTAAAAACCGAGATAAATGTTTATTTGAAAAACGATGAAATTAGTCATTGAACATAGAAAAATATTTATGTAAGAAATTATTATTTAATTTCTTATTAAAATATTATATTTTCGTATATCTATATCTATATCTATACTTATAATAAAGCTCAATGTGTGTGTGTGTGTGTGTGTATGTGTGTGTGTGTGTGTGTGTGTGTGTGTGTGTGTGTGTGTGTGTGTGTGTGTTGGCGCTCTACAGGCCAGACCATTCAACCTACAGCTACCAAATTTGGCACGTGTATACCTTGGAGGCCGGGAATGTGCACCTCGGGGTTATTTTTTCGAATTTTTAATTAGAATTTTGTTTATTTAAAAATAAAGCGAAATTTTGGCGTATTTCTGCTATAACTTTCGAAAATATTACCGCACAAAAAAAAATTTTATATCAAGTTAAAGATCAAAAATTTATCTTTTAAATGATACCAATATTTTAACCTTAAAATTAATTTTCTATTTTTAATTAATTTTTAAATAAATATTTTAACTATATTTTTCAACAATTTTTTTCGTACAAAATAAAAATAAAATTTAAGCTGCACAAGCACGTTTCGCATTCATGGGGAAAAATTAGCTTTTTTCAAAGTGTTGCCATCACATAGATTAAAGCTCCAACTAAAAATAAATTAAATCTTTTTGGAAATGAAATCTGCAAAAATATAATTTTCAGCACGTGTTTGTAGGAAATGAAACAAATATGAAATATTATTTTTTCTAAAAAATAAATTCAAGAAAAATTATTTTATGATCTTTTACACTATCTATGTTATTAATCCAATAAATCAATTATATTTTAAGGCAAGTTTGGTTTAATATGAACAGGATATCCATTCAAATCATTGCCATACAGCTAATTTGTAAACCTTTAGTAATAGACACAGATCTGCTAAAATGGTCTAAATGGAAAATGATTATATTTTATGCAATTTGATTCAATAAATGCTCTAATAAATAACGAATTTTTGATTTTACATAAAGCTTCTGCTATGGAAATCATGATTAACAAAATATTCTTGAAACACTAATATTTTAAATAAAAAGAGTTAATTTCCAATCAACTAAATCAATCACTTAAACTGACTGATATATGAAAATTTGAATATCACTATTCAATAAAAATAGGATAATTTTAGATTTTTCTTTGATCGTTTCAAAGAAAATACGCCAATCAGTGCGCAGGTTTCTCAAGATTAATTGGCCTAAGATTATGAAAATGTTGAGTTTTTCTAAATTTTTAACATTCAAAACTTCATAAATAAGTCTTAGTTGATCGTGGAAAATAGAAACTTTCATTCATTTATTTAAAATTTGGTGTGTCCAGAATATTTCTCAAAATATACTTTACTGCATTAAATTTAGACTTCATAATTTTGGAAATATATTTATTGGCCGGAACAAAATATTATTGATTTCATTTCAATCCTTTTGAAGGCAAAACTAAAAACTGAATTTTATGCTGAATCTGAGAAGTTTTTGTTGAATTATTCTTTCAGATATTACATAAATTATGAAAAATATTTAGTAGTTCAAATATGACTTAGATACCGAGCGATTATGTTTGCAATACTTATATTCAATAATAATAATAAATAAATAAATAACAATAAATATGATAAATAAAATAAAAAGCTTGGTTTTATTAAAAAATATCTTTATGTTAATTGCAATTTCATCATTTCCACTTTAAATTAAAGTTGAAGTTTTACCGGAAATGACAATATATTAGCAAAATATATATAGTAAATTGAACGAAACGATCTAAGCAACAGTATAAGTTTGGTATGACTATCAAAATTTGAAGATTAAAAATGTTTTGTTTGTGAATCTATTAAGAGACCAGTTACTTAAAATATTTAATTGAAAATTATAGCGAGCAGTAATACTGGCGAACCGGCTGGTCGCCAAAGGCGGCTAGTAAAATATAAGAAATTATTATTAAAATGATCCCTTTCTATATATCTATAGGTTTATAACAAATAAGGAGGGTGATCATTTTAGATCCCACCTTTTATATATATATATATATATATATATATATATATATATTTCTGTTGAATTCCATTTTGGCATTTTCATCTATAACACAAATGGAATTCCTTTTAAATCATATTATTTAATAATTATTCAAAAATAGTCGTCTTTGGTGACCAATTGGTTCACCGAGAATATTGATTATATTCACCATGTTCTCCATGTTCTTCTATATATGTCCATGATTCTGTCATATTGTTGGTCATTAAAGCCGTATTATTTTAATTTTCTTACACATTTTATGTTTATTATGTACACAAGCCTTTCTAATTTAAACTAGCTTCATGATATTGTAACGTAAGCGCAAATGCAATGATTCATTTATCTTCTAAATTTTGCGGTATTGTAACTTCATTTTTTTTATTCTTCTTGCAAATTACACAAATATTTAATATAATTTTCCTTTTATAGTTATCAACAATAAAAAAGAATCGCCCGATTGATGACTATTAAATTGGTATCAAAAAGAGAATTTTGAAGCAATGTAAAATTTATTTATGTGTCGATAGTTAACTCGATATTATCGATAGTTAACTCGTAGAAGAGCCAATTTTAAGATTACTTTTTTAATTAATTAGAGTTTTTATAAAAATTTCTAAAAAAGCGGTCCAAGGTATATAAGTGTCAAATTTGGTCAAATAGTTTGACCAACGCACACAAACACGTACTCATCTTTATTATTAGCACAGATTAAGAAATTCATTTCTGCTGTTTCTCCACTACAGAGCTCTCTACATTTAACAAATACTGCATGTTAAACTGCCTTCCAAATATATAATAAATCTACTTCATGAAAAATATTTTTAGGATTCATTAATATACTAAAGATAATTCAGAAAAATTATATTTATTGTATACGACGATCGATTCATCATTTAACTACAAATATTTCCATTTTTAAATGAAAAATGATTCATAGCCATTGATTCAGATTTGTTTAACAATTGAAATTTATATTCACCGGATGCACTCAAATGTCAAGATTGAAATTCTTGTCGTGACTAACAAAATTAAAAATCTATCTATTTAATTGTTTGCTATGGTCTTCAATGTTATAAAAAACGTATTATTTAGTTGTGGATCAAATTCAATATATATATATGTATATATTATAAGAAACGAAAAATAAAATATTTTGAATCAGAGAAAAATGTGCACATTCTATATATATATATTAAAAAATTTGAATTTAACAAAAGCCTGCATTTAAAAAATATGAATTTAACAAAAGCCTGCATTTTCTAAAAAGGGTTTGAAATGTTTCCTGTTTAAAAAACTAATTTGTATTACTGTTTTAGTGACTGAAGATATTAATTGATATCTTATTTCTAATAATATATTAATTAATATTCGAATTAATAATATTCGAAATAATCATAAAAGAATATCGAAAATCAATTATTAGAATCTAAGTGATTAAAATTTGCTTAAATCGCAAAATATTAGAAATATAAGTATCATGAATATATTAAAAGATATTTAAAACTAAAAATAAAGAAAAGATATTTTAAAACTTATTGATCCCAATTAAAAAGTTAGGAGAAAGAAGTTAGAAATTAATAATTATCAAGATGAATTTCTAAGTCTAGAAGTTAATAATTATTAATTTAAAAAAAACTACAGAAGTAAAATTAATTGCTAAAATCGCATGCATGTTAAAAAAAAAAAAGTGCATCAACTTTTAGGAGAAAATCTTCATAAATATTATTTTTTTACTAGCTAATATATAAAAGTACTCATTCTGAAAATATAAAACAAAAATAGTAAGAATATGAGAAAAATATATTTTTTTGTAATCTTAAATGTTTTAGATCTCCTTGAGTCCTAAAAAAATTTTGTGAAATTATCCATGTATTTACCGATAAATATAAGGCGCTGAGTATGTGAATGAAGTTTCTTATATTGTTTTAACACCAAAATTGCAAATCGGCGTCAAATATTGCACCAAATCTGCCAATAAGAAGACGTAGTTTTCCTTAATGCATTCAAATGCACATTCTTCGCAATATAATAAAACTAAATGCAAACAAAATTAATCATTTATACAAATTTTTCGAATCGATGTCGATTCGGTATATTAAATCATTTATCTGTTTTATTGCAATCCTGAGTTATAACGTTCATATACATAAAGACTGACAAAAAGACAGACCTCCTTTAAATAGATTTCAGTGAAAATTTCATACTGATTTACGATTTTAGTATGAAGACTACATTGCGATTTGCCTTCGATTAGATCTTTCATTCTTTAGCTATTTTTTTAATCAAAAATATGGAATTATTCAAAATATTGAGTTACATTTTTCTATTATTACAATATTTCTATCCGTGTGATCCGATTGCGAGAACGATACAATTAATTTCACCTGGCCAATCAAATGCTTTTCAAAGAGTAAACAAATCTTTGGCATGATCATAAATTAAAAGATTACATGAAATAAGTAAATAAAAATTTAAATTAAAAAAAAATTCCGCTAAAGGAGTTGGCCTCTGTACAACGATTGAATTTCAGAGAATTTTTGACTAGACATAAACGCCAGTTCAAGTAATTATTTCTTTGGAAAAAGTTATTTCTATTATTGCATAACACATTTTAAAAACTGGGAAATTCCATGTATAAAGACCATCAGTAATTAAAAATGATAATTCGAATAGATTTAAAAATGGAATTTAAAACTTGTATTTTAAATTTATATTCTTTAAAAAATTAATATTTTGATTTAAAAAAGTGATTAAAAAGTGCATAAATTACCGTAAGAAAAATTGATTTATTTAATTCGGAGTAAAATTGTTTTCGCAATAAATTAAATAAAATAAAATATTGTTACGTATAAAGAAATTCACAGAGTAAAATTTCTCGAAACTTTATTAAAAATACACGAAATTTGAAAGTTTAATGCTTTCTTTATTAGTGTATTTTGCAAAACTCATTATTCCAAATAATTATGTTGATGTTTTAATTTTTTTGTTTAAATTTGCAAGTAAATATGCTATTTACAAATGACACACGATCGTATTATTATCGAATTTTTCAACACGATCAGTGCATATTTTTCTTCACGGAATGGATTTATGTAATGGTCTTTATATTCCACTGTATTTATATTTATGTCTTTTTTTGATGCCTTCTTTTAAAACATTTATTAATATCTTTTTAAATATTCCTTTTCTTATAATGTCAATGTTAATATCAAAAGAAGTATTTTTTTTTTAATTTTAATATTGGGGAAAAGATAGCTTGATGACAAAAAAGAAATTAGTTTGAATTTCATCATAGCAATAAAAATATCGGTACGGATTGTACATCAAGCTGAATAAAATAAATAAATAAAAAACATTGAAATTAGAGAAAAAATAATATTGAAATAAAAGTGGTATTTAATGGAGGGGAGGTTAAATTTTATGTTACCTAAAAATCATTTTTGTGACATAATATCTTCAGAAAATACAGCTGAAAAACATCCAAAACTTGCTAACTTTTTTATTAAGTTAAAATTTACTTAATTTTTGGACTCTGAAAAGCCCCAAAGAGTGATATTCCTCTCATCTTGTAGTACATGAGTGCAGAATTTCATTAAGATCGGGCAAAAAGGGTAGATTTGTATAAAAGAATAGAAACAAGTCTTCCTCTTTATAATGTCGCATTGAAAAGTCAGAAGTCGACCCTCCATGATCGAATGATCATAGCGCTGGAGTTATAATCATGAGATCGCGATTTCAAATCTCGCTAGCAAAAATGCGATGTACAGTTTGAGTAAATATCTAATTTCTTGATTTTAAGTTTCCTTTTATTTCGTGTTTCAGAAGATTCTGGACATTTCTTTAGTTTACCAGACAAGTGTTCTGGTCTTTTCTTACTGTCTCCAGAAAAGTATTCTGGAACTTTCCCTGCTAGTATAAAAGCAGAAGATTTGTCAGTCACTGTATTCTCAGTTCAGTTAATAAATTGGTTTATCTCTACTTCTTGTGTGTGTGTATGTGTTATTGAGTTCCATACTAAAGTATCTAAGTGACAATATAGAGAAATTCTAATAGATGTAGGAATCAGAGCACTTTACTTCGAAATACAAAGGATTAAATGCAAAAACTCCTTTAACGAAAAATTGCTTTTAAGGTATCCGACAACGTTCATTTTTTCCCCCTGTCTCTCTCTTTCAAGTAATGAGAAAAAAAAAATTTTGGATGAAATTTATGCAAAATTATATCGTAGAAAGATTAGAATTTAAACATTTCTTAAATATACACTAGAATATTTTGCTCTAAATTAAACCTTTTCTTAAACACTCCATCAAAAACATATGATCGAATTGGTATATACTTCAGTATGCATATACAGTAATATATTAGCTCGTCTAAACCAAAAATTTAGCAATAAATTAAAATTCTATCAAACCAAAAGAGTTTTAGAATAAAATCATAGATTTTTTAAATATAATTTTGTCCGGTTATCAAAGCTTAAAAGTTGCATAGTATTATAATGCTTCATCGTAGCTCTTATATTTTGATTCAGGCCCTGGCTCATAAAAGTCAGTATTATAAGCAAAATTTATGCCAAATTTCAGACAGACATTTTAAATAGTATTATACTAATTAGTGTTTGAAAAACCATATTTCCAAAAATAATAATAATAATAATAAATAAAATTTGTTTATAATTTTCAATTAGATAAATAAAAAAGGAAAGAAAAAGGAATTTTTCTTCAAAACTTCGTAAGAAAATTTTGAAGAAAAATTAAAAGCTAATAAACTTATTGGAATAGCTAACAAATTTATTGCAAGCTAAACTTAATAGCTTGCAATACATTTGTGAGACACTCTTTTTTTTTTTTTTTTCCCAAGTGTGATTCACTTTTTTATTTTCAATTTTGGGAAATTTTTTTTGGTCGTGTTTTTGACGCTAATGAGTATTTATTGTGATCAGCTATGCAGCTAGCATCGGAAGTTTCCAATATTTCTTCTGTTACTTGATTTGAAAATGCATGCTAACAAATTTAGAAATACTTATGTAAATTAATGTCTGCCTTTAGTATTATTTAAATGCTTTTCGTGCGTTTATTGTAAGAGAATACAGCATCATCAGTTATTACAGTTAGAAATTACAAATCAAGGTACTTCAATTATTTAAATTTGCAAGAATGCCATCAGAAGCAAAGAAATTCACGCCAAAAATATTAAAAATAATATCTAATATATGGTAAAAAAAAAGAAAAATAAAACTGATTTTTTTTAATATCTTGTATAAAAACAGCGAAAAACGGTTATTTGTAATATTGATTATAATTCTATCAGCTGTTAAATTCTATTAAAATGCATTTAATTTCCTTTCTTATTACCGTGGAAGTAAAGTAAAAGAAAAATTTGAAAATATAATAGCTTAAATTTTAAATAAAACATTAAAAGAAATGGTAATTTTCGTTCGAAAATGAGTTTTAAACAACAACAATGACTAATAGTATTTTACCTTTTTATCTCTAAATTTATTTAACCTCATAATTAAAAGTCACATCCTGTTTTGGATATGTATTATTATTTCAATCTATTTAAGAAAGTAAAAGACACTTAAAATATTTTCAAAATGATCCAATGATTTTTGTCATTTTAATTTGGCGGAATTACAGATTTAAATATCATTCAAGGCACGAATTAGAAACGTCGTTATAGTCGAGTTGAAATATGTTTGAATAAAAGTAATTTATAAAATTTTTTATATCGAATTCTATTGTAAAGGAGGAAAAATACAAGTGAAAAGATTTTGTGAAGTGCTGGATATGTTCTTAAAATCATTTATTATCATTATGTTCGCGGAAAAATGGATAATTCTTTAAATATTAAGTAAATAGCTTCTTTTAAGCAATCACACGAATTTCATTTGTTTAAAAGAATGAAACCCATTAACTAAATAGTAATCATAGCGAAGTGTGATTTTGATCAAATTTGTGAGTTTCATATAAATTATTTAAAACTTTACTTTTTTTTTTTTTTTTTTCATCTTACAATTTTTGTAAGTTGACATAAATCTTTTATAATAATTTTGTCATGATTTGTCATCATAATTGTTTTAAAGATGGACTAAGCTATTATCAGTAAATTGAGTTATGTCTCATACAAAATCGTTCAAAACATTTTGCTGCAGGATAAACCATTGAACCAGAAATTAGTCAATTAAATCAAATTTGTCATGCTACCTCTTAAGTATTCATTCAAGAAAGGAATTTTCAAAAATTTTGTTAGATGTTTAATTAATCGAATTATTGAAGTATTTCCTCAATAACATAGGAATATAATATTGAAAAAAAAATCCCTTTTGCGGCAGATATTCAAAAAAATTAGCTTTTCAGCAATTTAAATATTTCAATCAAATTTTGTACACTTACTCTTTAAAACAAGAGAAAGAACACCGTTAACTTTTCAAAATGCAAAATTTAATTAAATATTCAATTAATTTGTAATTAATATTTTTTTTTCGTTATCTGCATAAATTTAAGACAACTTATTTGACAAGAACGATTTTAATACCATCTTAAAATTCAAAATTTTGCCTTTTCATTGATGCCAAATTCATTTATGTGTAGTTTTTTTTTAACTTCAATTTTTGTATTTTTTTTAAATTGAAAGCAGTTTTAAAAGAAGACAGTTTTGAAAACAGTAAATAGTAAGACTGATTACTGTAATATTGTTTTTTGAAATCTTTGTATCTTTTGGAATTTCCTTTTTATTGGCTTAAAGTATTTATTTAACAATGCCTAAAAGAACAAAAAAAAAAAAAAAAAAAAATTATTTTCAAGTTTTTATTTTCAAGTGACCAAGGTTCAAAAAGTCAATAAGGGATATAAAAAAAAGGATTGTGCATATTTTAACAATAGATACAGAATTAGTCTTTCACCACAAAAATATTGCACGTGAAATTATTTAAATTCTGTGCAACGCCGATATTAAAAAATAATATAACTTTAAAATAAATCATCTTAAAAATAATATATTTAGATGAACCAAGTCTAAAATATTATCATATTGCAATGTTTCAGACTAGAGATTCAAATCTTTTTTTTTTTTTTTTTTCCTTCTTCTTCTTCTTTTTCTTCTATAAGAAGTAATTTGAAACTCTAAAAAAAAAAAAGTTGCAGTTAGCAAAGACTTTACTCTTGCCGAAGTTTCGAATTATTTATTTCCTTGACAATTTCTTCTAAAAAATGTATTGAAACAACTTGTTTTCATAAATCTTGTGGCTATCCCAGTTTCTGAATAATGCATAATAATATTAAAAGTCTTTAAAAGGAAATGTTCATCAATTCCATTAAATTTCAATTGTCATTTGCACTATAAGATACTTGAGAGCGAAAAATATTTATAGTTGAAAAAAGGCTAAAATAAATTTTAGGAATTTTAACCTCAATGTTATTTTATCAAGGTAATGTGTCATCTAATATCTTTTGCTGTCTCAATGATAAATAATCGTTTTCTCTGCGGGATAGTGATCAGGTTTCCATTGACCTCTTAATAAAGAGTATCTTCTGGCAACATTAATTATACACCCAGAGCGTGACTAGATCTCATTAAGAAAATGCGCGCGCAAACCGATTCCTTTTCCACTTTGGCAAGCAGGGTAATCAAACGATAAAGTAATTCCGCACGCGCCGTCTGTCGTATGCTTCCGGTCATGCCTCCCTTCTTGAAAACGAAATCATCTGCCTCGACAGTCGAACAGATGAACTTCGGAGACGCGTCGCCGTCTCTTCTTCCAACAAGTTGGGCCTGTACCCCCTTCAGCTGTTTGACGCAGATGCTTCCGCCAAAGCGATAAATTCGGTTATTTCCACCTCTTTTAAAAACGGATCCTCCCCCGTAAGAAAGGAAGGGGAAATCCTCCTCTTGACTTTTTTTTTTCCCCAACAAACGTCTTAGAATAAGTGGTATGTTACGTGTTCCGTTTTAGGATTTGAATTCAAGCTTGAAATATAACAAGGAGGAGAGGGGACATGTTCCGAAACATAACGCTTATAACCCATGTGTTAATCTGCCCATTAGATTACAATTTTTCAGTTGCATTATTAAAAATATCAGTAGTCAAAGCAAATAATGTTCAAAGCAAGCCTTATAAAATAATTTTTAATTCATAAAATGGAATTTTGACTCATTCTCTGATGTTCTCTAGTTATACCATAGCAACTTTTAACTTAAAAAACACATTGAGCATATATCATTATTAAATAATATTTCCAACCTAAAAAACATTTTGATTGTTGCAATTTAAAAAAATTAGCAGAACGCAGCAAAAACGCATTCGATTTTCTGGTTTAATAATAAAGTAAGGCGCGTTTTTTGTTTGGCTTTGTAATAGAGAAAAGAAAACTGAGTACGCATTTTCGAGCTTTTCTCAATAACCATTTAGCACATTATCAATTAGGAAGCAATTAGTTTTAAAATTTCATACATCATGATCCTAGTGACAAAACTGTACAACAAATTTCATTCATTAATTATTACATTGTCAGTTATATATTTGCCCTCTACAAGACTGTTGTTGGCCATTTGACTTAGAGCCACTAAATTTAGCTTAAAAGAAATTTAGTGGATGGGAACGTGCATCTCAGATGCTAAATTTTAATTAACAAAATTAGATTTCCATAGTTTTTTTCTCAAATTTTAATTACTTAAAAATTTATGAGAAATGTTAGTATTTTCATGAAGATAATTTCTACACTAATTAAAAATTCTAAATATGTCTTTTTAACGAAACTAACTCAATTGCTATGTAATTTTTCATAAAATTAGGCAATATTAAAAAAAATGATTTTTTTTAATAATTTTCAACTATATTTTGTAATTTTTGCTATAAAATTTAAAATATTTTCATTTTATCATCAAGTATTTAATTGTGTGATATTCTTATTCTTTTGAAAGTTAAGAAGGAAAAAAAATCTGTTTCTGCACATATACACACAGTTTGTATAAGAAACAAGAAGAGTTATTGGACGGCAAAAGACAGCTTGTAATTAAAAGATGGGTAACCCGGACAGTCACGTTTTTAATGGCAGCTGCTATGAGCTTGACTCCATTAAAAAAGGTTCATACACATAACAAATAGCAAAACTAATAAAATAAAACAACTCTTTTAATATCTTTCATTTCAATTTAATATTTAAAAAATAGATTTTTTTTATTTTTTTGGTAAATCATGAGCATTAAATTAGAAACAGAAAAGCATCTAGTTAATGTAAATTAAATACAACCAATGTTCTCGCCTAGTCAGCTGATAACCTAACAGATCGGCACGTTTTAAACGAAAAAGTACAAAACGATAAGGAATATAGAGAATTAAAAATAATTTCCTGAGCAGGATTTCTAAAAAGCTGTATATCGTATCTTCTTGGAAGGATCGTTTGAAATTATTCGAGAAAACAAAAAGGTGTAACAACGTGTAATTTCAAATTGTTTTTTCAATCATTCTTCATTTCGTTAAAAAGAAGAACAAAAAACAACAAAAATAATAATTTTGATTCCAAACATTTCATAAAATTCATTACATAAACATCTTAACTGGATATTTTTTCTCCTGTTCTTTATTTCATATTATATTTCTTTAGTAATTTTCCATTTCTGGACCAAAACTTTTAGGAAGACAAAGAACTGTGAATCCCCCCCCCCCTCTGTAAAATGATCAAAAATGTAAACTTATGAAATCTGCTTTACAGTACTTCATAAATAACAGAATACATACCCAGGCTATTATTAAAATTAAAACTTTTCAAGTTGTTTTTTCTGTGGCAGCAAAGTAAATGCAATGTACTTATAAATATTATTGAGTGTTAAAACTTAAAATTGGTAATTATTTAACAACTCCGTTTTGCTGAATTTGTAAAGCTGAAGGTCTGCCTTTTCACTCATTTGGTTTGAACAACAAAGAAATATGTTTCGAAGTTTTACTTCACTTATTTTTCATTTCTAAGTTTTTCACAATAATGAAATTCGTAGGTTTCATTCACATTTATATTGATTTCATTTCATTTTTTTACAGTTTTTAATTATTTTTTTCTTATTTTCGATATCACGTTGAATATCAAGAATAATTTGTGGCAAAGCAGCTATAAAGCATATGTTTCAAAAAACGCCTGTCTCATTACAAACGCTGAATGATGAATTTCGTAAAAAGTATTTTTATTCCATAATATTAATAATATTAATCAAAAAGAATTTTATCATTATGACTGATCCTAACGAAGAGAAATTCCTCTAATCTGTAGTACATCAAAAAGATAGATTTGAATGAAAGAGTCGAGAATCTCTTATAAAATTTAATTTCATTCAGCAGCAATTTTAAATTAAAAGAAAAAAATATATTGATGCGAAATATTTTTTCAGTATGTTTTTTTATCCATAATATTTTTTATTCGTTATTTTAATTCTTTTCTGCGTGATTATTTTTTAAATCTTTTTTTTTTTTTTTACACATTTAGGCGTGGTAAGTTTAAAAATTTAGAAATTGTATATTTTTTATACTGCAAATGCTTCTCAAAATTTACAGATAACTTTCTTTTAGACCCTTAAGATTACCTTACATTACATTTTATCCTTTTGATATCATAGTAAGATATGTCAAGGAAAATATTGATGTTCCATATGTCGTTCTCGAGGAAGCTCTTGAGAACAAAATATGTTTTCGATTCTACATGATGGAAGGGGGCAAAAAAGTAGTTTTCAGTCAGTAAGTTAACACTCATTCAGATGTTCGAAAAATGATTAAAATTCAATTTCTTTGACGGCTAAACAGTCCTGTTCCGCAATATGAAGACAAATGCTTTATTTTTGTTAGCAATTATGCATTTGCCTTTCATTTCTTACGTTACTTTCGATTCATCATCATAAAAAAATTAATTAATTAAGTTAATGAAGAATCACAACCTATATCTATAGTAAGTTAAGTTTTATGCTTTTATAATAAAGGTTTGTGTACAAATTGCCATATTCTCTCAGTTCTCAGTTTTACAAGTTATGATTAATCATGAATTTTATTTTCTTCTTCTCTTTTTGAAATAACACAGAATTAATTAAAGAATATCATATTATGGTTGTGTAAGAGATCTTCAATTTCTTAACTACACGCACGTTTTACTTTTTAAAATTAATTTTTAAACTCCTTCTTTCATCACATTTCATTAAATAAAATCGTTGTCATGTTCAGTTTTCATATATGTTTTCATATATGCTCAAAATTCAGTAATAATAATTCACGAAAATAATCATAAAACCCTTATTTTTTAATAAATTTTAATACATTCCTCCCCTCTCAAAGATAATGATGTTTATAGAAAATAATATCCAAATAGGAACTTTATAAAAACTAACAAGCAAACAACAACAACAAAATTTGGAATTAAATTACCTCGTTTATTTTTATTTATTTTAACGGACTGCAACATCCCTTTCTAAACTGATGGCGATTAAAAAAAATTTAAATATTGCAGGAAATCTTGATATTAACCACCCGAAACCAAAATATATAGAAAAAATCCGCACATGCGAAACAAAAAAAGATATTCACTAACAAACTTCAACCATTCCGACACAGAAATTCTATAAATATCTCTAAGCCCATCCGAACCCCCTCCCCTCCTCTTCTTACACAAACCACGAATTCATATTAAAATTTGACATCTCCCCCTTCTCAACAATTCTTTTAACTTTTTTTTTACTAAACACACACCATACAGGCACGGCATAAAAGCAGATAAAAAATAAAATGCCGCAACATCTGCCTTTAGAAGGAGCATCCACTGATGGAGCGGAAACAGCATCCTCTCTGCCTACCCCCTTTTCAGGCAAGACGCTGACTGCAATATCCTTCTGTTCTGCCCCCCTGGATAACACCAGGCCACGCGCCGTATGTTTGCAATCATCCGTTCAGGACGCGTGGCCTTCTGTTAACTGGGAGGCAGCTGCCACGCGCCACATGTCACATCTGAATAGCAAAAGGCAGGCCCTTCAGCAGAACGGGCGCGTGGCACCTCCTATATATAGAGGGAGCTCTGCCCCAAACCCGCATAAACAACTTTTTACCTCCAGCGTGCAGTGGTCTCTTTTTCTACCTCTTTTTGGATTACACGATACGATTCTGATCTAGTTTCACCATAAACAAAATGGGACAACACGGCAGTTGTATTCAGGGACAACCGGTAAGTTGACTGCCTTTATTCGTAATCGTTCGATTATTATTTATCAAAAAATTGCCTTTTAAAATTAACAGATTTTCAGAAAAACTTTTATAAGTATGAAAATTAGAAGAAAATTTTTAATTATACTTCACATTTACATTATAAGTAATGCATTGAATTTGATATTTATAAAGTGATTTTTTAAAAAATAAATAATAATATAATGACTTTAAATTCTTGTGATTAAAAAAGAAATAATTAAAAGTATAAGAATTTTTTATGCAATACTTGGAAATTTAACAGTAAAAATTTTTGATAGTTAAAAATTTATGGAACTTCTATAAAATTTGAAAAAAAAAAATTCTTAACTTTGGAAATAAAATTCTAATTTAAAACATGTTTTTAAACTGCATTAAAAATACTTAGATTGTAATTTAATGAAATGTTTCATTTATTACAGGATTGGTCTGGACCATATGAAAAAACTTCATCCAAAGGTCAAGATGAACTTTATGATCAGATTCGAAAACTTGCAACAATGAGTTCGAAATCGAAAGATTTGCAAGAAATCGAAAATTATCTCATAAATAAAATAAATCCAAACTGTCCTCAGCATGGAAGACAATCTCTTTACAGAAGCAATAGTAAAACTTCATCTACATCTTCCAAAATTTCAACTGCAAGCAAATATGAAGAGCTATTCCACAAAGAAAGTTCTTGCAAAGACATCAACTTCAACCAAAGTCAAACAGATAACAAAACCCCAAGCATTAAACCAATAATTGTTAAGAAAAGTTCATGCAAAGTTCATGGTCATGCCAAAACACAAGAAATAGTTGCACCTTCTTCAGTATGCCGAGTTCACGGAAGTCAGAATCCTAGTCAACGGAAAGTAGAAACAATTGAAAATCAATCAGTACCGATTCATCAGCAAAGCATCCAACAGCCACCTGCATATCAGCACCCACCCCAAACGAAAATGACCACACAATCAGTAATTAAATTCAAGTCAGAATATGAAGAATTCTCTGATGACGATAGTACAATAGCAAGCACATTTTCATGCCCTGAATTCTTGACTAGTCTGATACTTCCATCAGAAGAAATAGAAACACTTGACATTTTGGCTTCAGTGGGAGTCCAGTCAGCAAAAGGTAAATATTCTAAAATAATTGTATAATTAAAATGTATGATCTTATCAAATGTTAATTGATATGCTACTATATAAAGCAAAACAATTTAAAAAACTTAAAAGTTAAAGTTAAAATAACGATGTAAATGAAATTTTGATATTTACTTTCTATGAATTAAAGTATACTTTTTCTTCCGCAATAGAAATTATTCAAAGACTAGAAGATCGTGCAGAAAGCATTGTTGAAACTTTCGGTGTTGTACTTAAACATCTAGAACATGGCGATTGGTCTACTTTCTGTATTAGCACAAGCCGACTTTGTGATGACATAAAAAATGTGATGAGAGATTATCATCTCAGCTCAGAAATGAAAGACGTAGAATCGATCAAGGTAATGTCAATTATTCCATTTAGACATAACATTTGGAGATTAGAATTAATATAAAAGTGTTCCTGTCTTGACTAAAAAAAAATGCAATTAATTAATATCATTGTTTTCTCTTACAGATTAGAAACCATGTAACAGAGGCTTTGAACAAATTGACAACACATATTTTAAGGTAATTATTAATTTTTTGCTTAACTTTAGCAATTCATTCCTTCTTATTCCATTCATATCTGATGACCAATATACATAAAGAAGAACTTTATATTTATAGAGAAGTTTAACTAGTAAAATAAGTAATAAGCCTTAAGATGAAACGAAACTAAAAAATTCTTAGTTGAAATCGAATTCAATTTTCTTAAAACATAAAAATTAAATTACTTTTTTAAAATTATTATCAACAAAAGAAATCATTATGATGTATTATATTTTTATTTATATTCTTCCTTTTAATTTACAGTTTGAATCAGAATTCATCTTTTGAAACAAATCACAATGTTTTGCTGCCTTCCTTTAAAGTATTGGGAGAAGCCCTCCATGAAATGATGGAATTCCTCATTAGTAAAGAATTAAAAGTCCTGATTGAATGCCTGAATCTTGACACCAAAAATTCCTCAATAAGGATGGCAACATGTGCCTTGGCAGAAATGTCTCTCTCAGGAGCTTTGATGAGTCGGCTCATTGTTCAGGTAAATATTCTTTTAAATCATTATTCTATAATTTTTACAATGGTATTATTGTAATAAAATTTTATAAATATAAAAATGTCAATGTATTTTTCTAAAAAAAATAATAATAATGTTTTTATATTACAGGCTGGAGCCATTTCACCTCTCCTAAGCATCTGCAAGGTTCACAAATGCAAGCATTTACGCCCACTTGCCCTTCGAGTATTAACAGTAATATGTTCCTCCCAAACAGCTCTGGAAGAATTTGAAAAAGTAAGTATTGATAAATAAAAATATAATAATTAAAAACATTCTACAAAATGAACTTATATGCATGGATTAATTTGTCAGTGTAGTAATAAACTGTTTATCTTTGCAGATATCTGGATTCAAAACAATTCTGAATTTGCTAGCAGAAGAATCTGAAGAAAAAGTTGTGTGTGAAACAGTTGGATTTTTGGCTCAAATTTTGAAGCAATGGAGTGAAAACAAATGTTCAGTTGGAACAAAAATTGAACAAGATTTAGATAGTCTGGTGCATTATTTAACTGGTAAGTTAATGTATAAACATTCTGACAATTATTTTATTTGACTGAAGATTTAACCTAATGATCCAAATTTATAAAGTGTATGAAAGATAATGTTAAAGTCTATATACTAATAAAATATTAATAGATTTTAAAATTATTAACTTTGTATACTCTCAATTATTTTGTCTAAACAAAATTACACTTTTAAAA
Organism: Argiope aurantia; assembly: GCA_026543865.1. Taxonomy (NCBI): domain Eukaryota; kingdom Metazoa; phylum Arthropoda; class Arachnida; order Araneae; family Araneidae; genus Argiope; species Argiope aurantia. The sequence goes on along the minus strand of JAPMOR010108218.1, from coordinate 243,417 downwards.
ATAAAATATTTAAATTTATGAATATATTGATATGTAACTTTAAAATCTCACAATTTTTTTATACATCATAGAAATAGGGGGGTGGGACGATTTGACCACTTTGTGAGTTAAAAGAGTATATTAAGTATCCATTTAATTTACAGCTAAGTTTATTTGAAACTGTAATATTGCACAAGTAGCTATTGTGCATAGCTTATAATATTACGATATATAAATTAAAATACTTTCTTCCTTTTTTAGAAGCTGCAAAAAGAGCTCTTTCTCCAGAAATGTTTCTACTATCTGCTGCATGTCTTGCTACTCTTTCATCTTACAATGCTAAGGCTACAAAATGGTTAGATATGCATGCACAAGAAATGCGACTGTTGGCTAGCGGAAACAAACAAGAAAGTTATGTATAAAAGAGTTTTCATGGAACATTATTAGTCAAATGTCTTTCATCACAGTATCCCTAGTCAAATTCATGAACTCATTCATAATATATTGAACTGAATTTTGTGATATTACATATTTTTATATGGCTCATACTGCTTTTATAAACATTCATCATGTGCAAAGCAGAAATTGTATATATTTTCTTCCCCAGACATGTTTTGGTAGTTTTCAAAGAAGTAACATGTTGGGATATGTAAAATACAAATATCGCATCTTTGTCACTTTGAAAAGTTTTGAATTTATCACTGTGTGTTGAATTAGCACTTGCTTAGTTTTAATTCCTTAAAGAAGAAATCCTGAAATTATAAGTTCTCAGAAGGATTATAAATAAGAAAGATAATTTAAGGGAAAAAATATTTATATATATCAATACTACTTAAGTAAGATTCTAGTAAAATTAATTTCTTAAAAACTTAATTAGCTAAGCAAGAGCTAACAGACATAGTGTACAAATGGACTATCATATTTGTTAATATCAATTTATATTCTAGATTTTATATTGTTATGATGGTAATGAATACAAGTCATGTACAAATGATTATGATATATAAAGAAAGATGCTATGCATTGCACACCTGGTGTTATACTAGTCTAAAAATTTGTGCAGTATATCGAAAAAATGTATTTATACTATATAAATTTATTTGCATTACAGAATGTAACATCCAGCTAGCTTTACCAAAGTTATCCAATTATATCTTTCCCATTATAAGGGAACTTAGAATTGTATAATATTACAATTTCAATGTATATAAGAATTTACATGTCATTGTTAGTTTTATAATAAAAAAAGTTGGTATAGTATTCTTTGCCTGTTTTTCCAACTGATTTTAGACACTGAACTAAAAGCAGCAAAACAAAATTTATAAAAATTGGTCAATCTATTCTTTTGAAAAAGCAATGAAAACATAATGATTCATCAAAGAAATACATAAACTGATTAAAGAGAAATAAAATTTATTTGGTTAAAATAAAACATCTATCCTTTTTTTTAAATACATTTATCCAAAACAGATTTACATGTACAACAAAATGAACACTTCTTAGAAAAACTTTTTTTCATAATGTATCTTGATGTTAACAGATGTTTTGTGATATAAGTTTTAAAAAAGCATTTAATTGTAAATCAGACATGCAATAAATTCATTCTTCAAAATAAATTTCCAAGTTTGGTTCCAGCTATTATGACAAAGTACAACAAGAAAATCAGATTACACAACATTTCCTGATTGTAGTATGCAAGAAAATCTATTACAGATGTGCAGTTTTAATATATTTTAGAATTATATGATTCGAATATTACAGTCTACATCAAAATCTCAAATAATATTTAATGTGACCTTATTGCCCAATAATCAATCCCCACTAATGTATCTGATAAATAATAATCGAACTTAAGTGTTTTAAATTATTACATTTTAAATTTTTCACTTTTGCCAATAGCATTCTTGTTCTCCATACATCAATGACTAAGCCAGTGATTTAAAATAAAATTAACCAAATTAGACAGATTACAAAGGAAAAGCCATTGAATAAAGTAAACCCTTTTCATTAGATTAAATAATTTCAATATTTCAACAATAACATCTAAATTTATATGCAAATGAGAAATCTTATGCAACTACTTGTTGCAGATATTGCAAATAAATAGCTAGGACAACTACACATTGAGAAAGAGGTTAAACCTCCAAATAAAATTCAACTTAAAAGCACTAGTATAACAAAATATACATCAAATGTTAAACATTTTCGTGCAGAACATGAGATGCATGAAAAGAAAATTCTCCTGCACAAGGCTCAAGCATATGTATACCTTGCAAGAGAATAAGGTCATGAACTGATGACCTTCAATATTCAAGAGCACCATATTGGGTGTCACATTACATAAAGTTATGGCAGCACTCAGCAAGAGTACACCTTCAACATGGCAAATGTCTAAAGCAAAATGCAGTTTTTCTGTAATGAAGAAAACAAAATAAAGCTGATCCAACATAATACTTATCAAAATTTTTAAGAAATTTCTATAAAGATTTGTTTTTTTTGCAAATTAACTAGGTCAAATAAATGGTCAATTTAAGCTAGTAGATATGGTATGTGCCAGCTATTATACAAAAGTGTAAAGACATCTAAAAAATATTCAGATGAAATATTCAAGATTCTGTATACTTAGAAAAGAAGGTGTACCCCTTTGCTGCAATGATAAATTAAAAACAAAACAAAAAAGAGAATGACTGGATGGTGGTTGTCATTAATATAAACAGATGCCAGCTTTCCTTCAGGCCCAAGTGGAAATCACATAATTTGTTCACCTAGTGCAAAGAAACTGCACGAAGAAATTTACACAGTTGACTGCAATTTCTGATCACAAAAATGGATTCTTTCTAATATAGTTTGCATAATTTTTATAACAAGTTCTGTCACACATTTTTAATATATTCAGGATTTGAATTTGTCACAAAAATTTCTATCTTTTCTTGGAGCAAATCAAGCTTATCTTTGTCAACAGGAAATCTTTGAAAATGACTTAGAAGATTTATACAAGGAATTACCGGAGCATCTAATGAAGAATTTGACACAGTGCAAAGACATTCAACTATATTTTTTATCACTTTCAACCTAAAAGGAAAAAATACATTCAGTTATAATTATACAAAAGAAAAATAAAAGTTTGGACTTCTAATCATAAACATTCACAGTATGGTAATGCTTCTTTATGTAGTTAGATTTTTTTCATTATGCAGTTAGGCTTAGTTCGTCTATGTATTTAAAATTTACTCTTAATTACATAGCAGTATTAAGATACACACAAAAAAGTAGATTCGTTTAAAATGCACGAGAATGTGTTATTTTATTTTCTGGATTCAAACTATTTTTGTAAAATCTACTTAGTTTTTAAAAATATTTATTAAAATTAAATTATTTCATAATTTATTAGATAAATAAAATTTGTATCATTGAAAAGCATACTTCTTAAATTTTAAATTGATGTCAAAATGGTTTTCATACAATACACTGAAAATACTGATGAACAACTTTAACACTGATTAATTTTCAATTAAAAACATAGCTAAAATCTCAAAGAAGAAAAACTTTCTCAGAATCTATTTCTCAAGAAATTATAAACCAAATTTAAATGCTCTGAGTGCAACGATTCATCCTGCAGAATGTTTTAAATGATTTCTTCATTATACACTCCACAATATACAGATAATATGACAGCCTTTAAACATTATATTCAAACAGAAAACTTGTTTTGAAAAAATAAATGCAGCACATAAAAATACTTACCACCTGTTTTGAATGTCTGTTTCAAAGAGGTCAAAACCACAATATAAAGATTCTGCTCGCATTAACATAGCACATACCACAGTTGAACCAAACTAAAAAAAAAAGGAAACATTATAAAAAAGTCAAGGAATCATTATTAATAAGGAAATAATAGTTCAAAATAATTACTAAAAGATTACATTTGCAACTGCAATTGTGTATAAACAGGACAGAGATTTCAGGTATATAAAATTGTCTTCATTAAATTTTCTTTGCTTATCAAGCCATTTAAGATCAAACAATGTTCATGCTAAATCTGCATATATCATTTGTGGATTATTTTTATTTTAATATGCTTTAATTTAAATTTATTTAGATAGAGGAAATACAATGAAAATAAAATATAATTTGTGTTTTGATAAATTCTATTTAGTTTAGCTAATCGATCCAAAGATTTGTCCAAAAGGAAAATGAGACAGATTCTATAACTCAAAACAATTTTGGAGCAATTAGATAATATCCGAGATAAAAGTCCAACTTAAGTTCTAGTATGTAGTACTATGGTGCTTTCTAATTTTTTAACCAATTGATATTTGTGTTTGATTGGAAGAGAAACCTACAACAATCAGCCCAATTATAGCAAGCAATTTCAAGTTAATTTTTCAAAAGTAATCTCATTTTTATAACTTAGTTTTTAACAAACATTTTTTTCCCTTAGAAATGTGAATTGAATTAAAATATAAATCCTATACAGAATTCTATGGCTTATTAGTGCAGAATTAAAAGAATTACCTACTCCCCAATGCAAGACTCATGAAATTTATTATGCAGTGTTGGAAAGAATTAAAAAATTTCCAGGGATTATTAAATTTTATAACAAATGAACATATTTTATTTTTAAAAAAACTTAATTGTCAAAAGTTTTAAAGCTGCCATTCAATGAAAGCAAAATACTGAATTACAAAATGAAATAAAACTGGTTGTTATAATTTATTATGTACTAATACAGATTTTAATTTACCAAAATTAAAGTAGCCATTTTATATCCAGAAAAATTATGACATTGAATATCATTAGTCTGATAACTAAAATCATAATACAAATTTCCAGATCAGAAGGCAACTATTAAAAACAGCCACAATGAAGTTTGTCCAGAGTGATTTACTTTTTAATAACTAAAGCATTCCTACATGGCTGATTTTAATTTAATTCTACCATCTTTTGCCCCAATAAGAATGTACTGCATAAGCAGAATTCAAAAGTTTCATTTAGTATTTTCTATATACTGTTAATGCAAATTCATATCATAATGTAAATACAGACAAATGATTATTAAAAGATGGATGGAAATATTTCATATTATAAAAAAATACATTCTTAAATTCCTAGTACAAAAATTGTAATAGAAGAATCCAAAAACATACAAATTTAAAATGAAATGTAAAATAAATAATCTTGAACAATCAATTTTAAATAGTTTACTTGATATGTAAATATTTTCCTTAAGGGGTAGGATAGAGAAAACCAAGCAAAAATATTCTTCAAATGTTATTTGCTGATGAATTTTTTTAAAGTTATTCCATTTATTAGTAAACTGCTTGAGCAAATTCTACAAAATATTAAAAATATCCATTTAAGATTTAGAAAAATATTTTAACCAATACATACACCATTTAGACTTTAAATGCAATATTTCTTGAGAATATCAATACCTTATTTTTGAAAGCATTGATGAAGTTGCCTTTTTCTTTCATTTTTATTGGTTCAGGAGATGCAGAGTTATTCAAGGTTTCCCCTAATTTTACCAAATGAGTTAGAGAAAACTTCTGAATTGCATCAGAAATCACTTTAATATTTTGAATTAAAATATGATCATTGAAGTCCTTTTTCAAAATTACAGGTAAGTATTGAAGGAGGAAGACAAGACACTGCACTTGTTGCTCCTAATAATAAAAAAAAGGCAAAAATTATACTCTAAACAATAAAGATAAAAAGAACACAAACTATTGAAACTTTTCATAAGAATTTATCCTTTTTTATTTAAAAAAAAACTTACCACGTTAAATATCTTAAAAACTCGCATCACCAATGAACGCCCTTTGCGTATTGTCATGATGTTTTGAAAATAGTCATCAGATTCATTAAATAAACCAGTAAAAATGTCTTTAGTCAATTTTGCAATATTAACCAAATGTTGACCACTTTCACTTTCAGGTTTAGCAAGGATTCTTCTTTCTTCATCTTCAATCTCCAGTAAATAACAGTACAATTTTTCAATGTCCAACAATAATCTGCGATACCTCAAAAGACTCTGGTTGGTGACTACTTTCCCTTCTTCATCTTCAAGCGGTCTAGTGACAGTAATATCCAACACTTTTCTAGGAAAGTTAACACTCACAGCTTGAAGTTTACCCAATGATCCTTCAAACTGAGCTGAAAATATAAATAATTCTAAGTTAAAACACATTTAAATGAGTTACTAATATGCAAATAGATATTCCAGATAATATAATGTTCCATATACTTAAATATTTCATTGAAACTGCACATACGATATAAATTAGTTTTTAAAAAAATTACCAAAGCACACACACAAACATGGTAATTCTTTACAACTACCAAGATTTATTCACAATGATAATATTTTATAGAATCACAAAAGACCTTTTTATCCATTTATTTAAAAGAAGTGCTAGAAAAAATATTGATTACTTATTAAACATAAACAAAATATTGCTTCATATTTCAAATAAATTCCATACAATTACATGTTAAACCTGAAAGATATTCCTTATGCTTGACAATATTTTTAACCCTGATAGAAGAATAAAATTATGACTTCTAGAGAATCAAATCTACCCCAATATCAAATAACTATTAAAAAAATTCCTAAAGCACAGTCCTGATCAAATTCAAACATCTCAAATTGTAATAAAGAAATTTCAATTAAGCCTAAGAGAACTTCAAAATCAAATGACATTTTGTTCCATTTATTTTGAATTTTATTGTCACATTTTAGGAAAAACAATTGGAGATTTTAAGAATATAATAACGTGAATAAATCATTCCGAGGTATATAATTCAGAAAATAATGAATTATATGTATAAACTTACTAGGTACAAAAGTCCTACTTTCATGCTTGGTTGTTTCAGGAAGGATTACTTCAGGAGCTTCACCACCATTTTTTGAAGCATTTTCGGTAAACTTTTTTCGGCACCGCCTAGCAACTTGAGTCTAACAAAATATAATGAAATCAAACTTAATCATTTAAATAGATTATACAAATTAAAATTTTATGATAAACTGTTTGAATAAGGATAAAAATGTGTTCAGTAAAAAAATATTAAATCAAAAATTGAATTAATATCTATAACAAAGGTCAAAGAGAGAAAAACAATTTTGAATTTCGGAAAGATTTCATTAAGCTTTCTTTACAGAAGCCATAGCATTCCAGGATTCCCACTTTTACTGAAGAACAGAAAGACTTTTCACCAATCTTATTAAGAAAAGTCAAGGATCAAATTACACATTTTAGACAAAAATGCAAATGACAAACTCAAATAGAATATTTTCACCATTAACATTCAAATAACCATTACTTTGCCTTTTACTATCAGAAGCTTAAATAAAGAGCATTAAAAAAACTATCCTCATCATATAATTAATAAGACAAAACTTATAGATTAAAATGTGTCTCGATCACAAAGCAAGTGTTTTTACCTTTAGCTACCATATGGCTATTACTAGATCCCATTTTCTACTACTAATAGATACTCCACAATAAAAGTCAACATTATAGGAATCTACTGTTACTTTCAATCAGAACTCGGTAAAACAGAAGGGGAAATGCTAAAGATATAGATCAACAAATCTTTACCTACATTTAAACAATTAACTGTGAATTAAAATACTTTCAATGACATTATAAATTGCCTTGTTCAAGCATGAATTCCTACACACTGAAAATCCTGCCTTCTCAACCTGTTTCTTAGAAGACGTCTGCAGTATAGTATTTCCTTAATGCTTGCCCTTTTTTATTTAAAATAATTTAATTACAGTATGCTTGCTTCTTTTATTCTCAACATTATTATAATCATCACTTGCCCATGTTTTGGACATATTCAGATTATATATATATATAAAAAAATGTCCTCATTAAGTTTTATGATTTTGAAATTCTCTACTCCACATTTTCATTATTTATATAGAAGCAAATGCTTTGCAACTTATGTTTCTTCCTAAATATTATCAACACAGATATCCATATTTAATTAAATCCTATTTCAACTACAGCCTCAGTATGATCAAGATGTTAAGAGTTTTCAAGCAATCTGACTTGTTTTTTCATATCAATCCAAAAAGTGAAAAAGTAGACAGTTTCCCCAATAGAATATTAGAATGGTTAGATAATTTTTATTTAACCATAAAAATTTTTTTAAAAAAACACACATTCATATTTAATGCGTAAAATTGGATCTTTGTTATACACTAAGCAAAAAATTTATATGATTTAGAATTTTGATACAGGAAACCTGCTCTTTTTATCATATAAGACTTTGCACCACATTTGATCATTTAACAACAAATGCAATCTCAAGTTAAATGGTACTATAAAAATATTTAAGAAACTTCCAATTTCATGAAAATTTTAAATAGTCCTCCTTTCTCACTGACAAATCTTTAATTATCACACACTAGATAGATCAAGATGTCATGTGGATAGTATTTCAGCATGCAGGCTAAAACTACTTACATTAATATATATATTATTTAATAAAGAGAAGAAAAATAAATTTTTTCCCCCAATTACGGATTGACTATTCTTCAAGCTAAAAACTCTCATACTTTATTTTTCCACATAATCATAAAATTCTTGCAAAATAGTTTCTTGTAAATAGCCAAAAAATTGACCAGGAAAGTTGAAACCACACATCTGGTTATAATTTTTTTCTTTTCATTTCCAAACAGAAAGTGAAAATACACTTGTTTTCTCCCCAAGATTTGTTGAATACCGAGTTGAACATTATACTATAAACATTAAGATAAGCCACACCTTTAAATAAAATATTCTTAATATACAAAGCAATGCAAAATGGAAGTAAATAAAAGCATTTTGTTGATCCACAAGAGAATCTTTGGGCAGTCTTGTAGTATAGAAATATTTCATATAATTTATTATCATGAATCTAATTCATACTATTTAACTATTTAAACTAAATAATCCAAATTAAATACAAACTGAAAATATTTAATAGCAATGATAAATAAGCATTACAACCTCTTTAATAACTTCTCTAAAAATCTAACAAACATTTAGATGCCATTTGCATGCTAATATTTTGATAATAGAAAGTCTCCATAGAGCAGTAATGAACCAGAGGGAAGGGTCTCCAAACCTTTCTCACAAACTCTAATAAAGATTCCCCTCAATTTGCATAAAACTGTGAACATTGTGCAAGGCTTTATGCCATTGTGAATAGTAGTTAAAAAATATTGAACTTTAGAATTTTTATTTAATCTATCACATGATGTAATAGTTTTTTTAATGATTATTTTCTGGTATTTAGCAACAGGTACCCGAAAATCAAATTCATATCGTACATGTGTTGTTTTTAACCAACTGAATGCAAATTTTCATGTATTTAAGTCATTGCACTTTTTTTTTTATCGAGTTTATATGCTTCTGAAAGTACACACCAACAGAAAGCCTATCCCTTGATGGATTTAGTGCCAAATTTGACAGATATCCACATTACAGATTTTAAAATTGTGTACCATATATTACCTTTCTATTAATGCAATCATTGTGTTAACTTTTATTCAGAAAATCAGACAGACAGATATCTTCTGATATAGCCTCTCTTTCACTTAAAATTATAATGAAATCAACAAATTTGATATAAAATTCATAAACAAAATTTCATTCGTCTAACTCAAAGTGTTTCTGAGCTATCTTTATCGCAGACAAACATGAAAAAAATTTGTTTATCTTTTTAAATGCATAAAGATTTGAAATATGGAGATATGACAAATTTTTTGATGATTACACTATTTTCTATTTCCTTCATATACAAGGGGAAAAAAGACCATTTCAATAGAAACCAAGTATTTAACACTTATTTATATATGAAGCTTGTTTGCATAAATGCAAGAATGAATTCAATGTTGCAGATGTTTATTGATTTGAAACAGTAAGGATGAAACTACAACAGATTTTGATTGGGAAATTCGGGTATGGAAGATTGTCAGAATTTTCACAATTTCTCTGCATCAATGCCTATCACAATTTCTCTGCTTCAATGCCTATCACAATGATTGGCATGACAGTATTTACCATATGTTGGATTTATTGAAGGTCTTGTAACTGTGGAAATGTTTCTGCTCGTTCCCATTCTCATATTAACATCCTTTTCTAATTAGGAGATTCTCAAAATATAGCAAAATCACAAAGCATGTTTTCTCTTTTCAAAACAAAATGGATGCAAATATTACTTGATTTCCAAAGACTTAATGAAAAATCAATTACTTTTCCATGATCTTGAATACAGCAATAAGAAATGAAAGCCATTTTCAAGGACCATGAGAACCCTGTATTCTGGTTTTGATTGTATGCACTTTTGACCCTATATTTTGGTCTTAATTTGGTCAATTTGCATAAATTACAAACTTTTCTCAGTTCATAACATTAAGTACCCAAGTTATTGCATGCGAGAGTTAAAAATTGGCGCAAACTTATGTTTTGTACTAATATACATGTTTTCATTTTTCTTTGTTAATCTTTTCATACACAGTGAGCTTCTAATCTTTACTATAATATACATAATTATTCAAATTTCATGATATATTGATTTTGATAAGGACAATTAACAATATATTTTAATCTTTATTCATTAATTTCATTAGAATTAAAACATTTCCTATTCTTTCTATCAATTTAAAAACTTGAATAAAATAAACCTACAGTCCATTTAAAAGTGTAAAATTTATGAACTTATCTAAAAATAAATTTTACTTACATCTACATTTTTCAAACATGGAAGGTAAAAGATTGACAGCAATAGCCTAACATTTCTACTTTTATAGCAGGTTTTTTTTAATTAATCAAAAGCTGATTAAAAGTTATTATCATTTAACAATTACAACATAAGAAAATGCAGTTTCTGTAAAATAAAACTTACATAAATAAAATATTTATTATAAAATAAGGCTTAAATATTATAAATGTTATGTATATATAAAAGTAAAATGTTGATAATTTATTTTAGTTTTTAAAAGCAGTTAACACCAATGCTATATATGTCTTCAGTTAAGTAATAAAAAAGATTTAAAAAATTCAAACAATCAAATTTCACTAATCATATATGCAAATTAGAAGAGATCAAACTATTCACAACTGTTCTAATTTTATAAAATATATATATGCATTTATATATACAGTTTAAACATAAGAACATCAAGAGATAAATAATTAAATTTAGAATTTTAAAATGCATAAAAATACTAACTGTGAAATAATAATCTTCCACATAAGGATTCTCAGATTTTAATTGCAGCATCTGGATTCTTATGAGCCATTCTTTCTCTTTTTGTGTCATCAAACCAGCATATTCATCTTCCATTTCTTGAGTCATGTGCTTTCCATCTTCATTTTCATAGTAACTATTGTATACTAATAGTGGAAACTGGAAGTGTCTATCAAAATTAAATAAGGTCAATAGGTTTTTAATAAAAAATAAAGAATAAATTATGCTCAATAAAGCCAACAGCATTTATAGAATGCTAAATACTGGAAAAGCACAATTATTAGAAAATTTATGAAGTTTATAACTACAATTCTGCATTTTCAATTTATATTTTAGGAATAATTAAAGAATAAATTTGTACAGTAATGAAATTAAAATTACTGAAGAAAAAAAGCTTTTTATTAAAATGAAAGAAAAATCTAATATGATCTTATAAAATACGTGTGACAAGAGATTTTAAGGAGGCAATGAATAAAGAATACAATGAATAATTATAATAAAATATACTGCTTTAATATTTTTTTATCTCACCTTCATAATTATATTTTGTACATAAAAGCATTTTTAATTGCATTTCATTTCTTCCAATATGTTTTTTAAAAAGATTTTCAAACTATAACTCAATATTTATAATAGAAATGAAAATTGTCAGCAATGGGAAAAAATTATGTATGAAAAAATCATATAGAAGAAATTAAAAACTTCAGAAAATATGCTTACAAATTCTATTCCTTATAAATAATTATTCTTAACTGCATTCAAATATTGAAAAATCCAGCATCATGATTTCAAACAACATTTAATTTTTAATTATGGCCAGAGAAATATTAAATACACAAATGAAATTTCCCTACCCTACCTTCTAATTAAGTATCTAGAGAAAAATACTTTATTGCCAGTAAAATAATTATTAATCCCCTTTAGTAATAAAAACCACCCAACACACAAGAGATAAGTAGATAGGAATAAATCAATCATTTAAGTCATTACAGATGATTGATAAAAATTACAGCATCTTATGATTTTTTTTTTTTTTTTTTTTTTTTTTACTGGTACACTTGTATCATCAATAAGGAAAAGGTCCAGAAGAATAAATATATTTCGGATACTTCAAAAAAAAAATCTTAACAACATTTCTGCAACTACAAATTATTTATAATTTTCAAACAGATGCTTACTTATTCAGAAGAGGATGAGCTATGCTTCTTGGAGGTAAACTAAGGAGTTTTGAATGATTCATACTAAATAAAAATATATAAATGTAAGTCATTTTCAATCACGTGAAGAATTATTTTTGAAATAAATAAAAATATCAGAGTTAATTGTACATAGGTATTACAATTTTAAAATATAAATGGCTATCATATTACTGCTCAATACTATTCCTTAATTAAACTTTACATTTTTAATACACATTTTTTTTCTTCTAATTTCAAATATATATTTGTATATTAATCCAAAATATATAATATTTACTGTGCTTTTTAAAAATATATCTATAATTTTATAAAACCAAAAACATTACAGAAACTGTTTTCCATAATTATCTTGGCTGACAAATAAAAAATATTTCCTAATATTTCAACATTCAATAAATTAGGACATTACTAAATACGATGATTCATAGTTTAAGAAACTAATATATAAAATAAAACAGAATGAAAAAAACATTTACAGGATAGTATACAAAGATTACTCATAAGAAAAAAAATTATTAAATAGGTAAAAATTTTAAATACAAATCAAAAAATTACATTCAAGTATTTGAATTTTTAATCTACTATGGAAATCACCCATACACTGAAATCAAAAACTTAAAATGATGAATATAAAAAGATTACAATAAATCAATAAAAATATTCAATATTAAGAATGCATTTAATACCTATATATATATTTCATAACTTAAAAATATAAAACTCAAATAGAATTTAATTATTTATACAAAACTTTAATATTAATGTTCTCTTTCCTACACACATATCAATAATATAATAATGAAAAAGAATTACCCTAAATTTGATGGATTAAAACCAGGGGGAAGATTTGGCATAGGTCCCCTTAATGGCAACTGGTTGTGCATCATATCTGAGAAATGTTTTAAAGCCAGATTATTAAAAATATTTAGAATAATGCTATTTAGATACCAGAGTTTATAAGAAAAAAGATTTAAATTGTAGCATTTGCAATTATAGGAATCTCGATTATCAATGTTATTTATTTCATAATTCAGAAAAACTGTTCAAGACTATAATGCAAAATAAATACTTCAAAAGAAATCACTTTTTAAGTTTTCAAAAAAAAAAGTGTTTTATATAAAAAAAAAATAATGTATTTAGTGAGTATGCTACAGTGAAAGACTGAAATAAGGAATTGAAAACATTCTCCAGTGACTGCTTATTCTCATTTGGTGAATGTTGACATTCACCAGAAATCGGTTTTTTACAGTAACAAACTTATAAAAGGAGGCTATTTTAGAATACAGGATAAAAGTTCAAAATACTTTTGATCAAAACTGTTGATATTATTAATTATTTTTAAAACATAAAAAAAGAATTATTTAATTGTTTGCTCATGTTAGATACCTAAGATCAATTTTTCTAAACATGTAAAAATGAAGGAACTTCCAATTATCGCTTTCAGAGTCAAAGAGCAAGGCAAGGTTTTCATTTACGTAAAATCTGAAATTTATTATCATTTATATTGTTACTAAACTTATTACTCATTCCTACACACATCTTGGTTCATTAAAAAAAATCCAGAAGATAGATTAAGAATTTAAATCTACATATAAGTTTTAAAAACTTGAATGAAAACCCTTAAGTTTTCCCCAATGTTTAACAAAATTAATAATTTTTACTTTATTTATTTATTTATTACACAATTCAGATTTGAAATTTCAACTTACTCATTCTTGCATTAATAAAAAACCGATCTGGCACAGGATTATTTCCTATCAAAAACAAAGAAAAATTTTATCAGAATTTATAAAAGTATAATAAAACTAAAATCATTTATAGAGAATGGCTAGAATTAAGTTTACTGTATTACACTATAATTTTTTACATTGTTTAAATCTATAAAGAGAGTAAAAATAAAAAGATTTGCTGAATTAAACAAATCATTAGTTTAAAAATTCATTAAGAGGCATTCATCGAATAAGCTAATCAAATTAACAAGGAAGTGAATGATTTCAATAATCTTATCAAAACAGACACATGCAAAAAACGATAAGTTGGTTTCATTTTTTTTTAACATGACTGCTTCATTATGATACTTATCTTTTCTTTTCCTATTAACAATATTTATTTAAATCGAATCACTAAGATAATAAATAAAATGGAATCTCTTAAATATATTAAAATTAAAAAGTCAATCTAGAAAAGAAAGGTACCTATAAGGAATACAAACACTGACTGGGGACCCCCCCCCCCATTAAGCTATAATAATATTGGGTTGTTCGGAAAGTAATTTCGTTTTTTCTCGACAGAGGATTTAATTGTATTTTTTTGCACCCAACCTCACATTTAAGCCGTATAATTTTTATATGCTTTTAGAGCTCATATAGCAAGGCTAGTGTGTGAAGAATTCCAATTAATTCTATGCAGTAGTTTTTGGTTGGTGCCCTTTTAAATATGAAGAGTGATAAGCAGCATTTTCGACATATCTTACTGTTTTACTACAGAAAGGGTAAAAATACTGTTCAAGCCACAAAGAAATTGACCGATGTGTATGGAGAAGGTGTGTTAACAGTACGCCAGTGCCAGAACTGGTTCGCTAAATTTTTTAGACGGTAAAACCTTCACCTCAAATGAGAAGGTCAAAAACCACCTCGATCAGTTTTTTGGCAGCAAAGACCAAACATTTTATGAGCGTAGAATTATGCTACTACCAGAAAAATGGCAAAAGGTGTTGGAAAAGAACGGCCAATATATAATTTAATAAAGTATTTGTTTATTATACAAAAACTGTCTTTCATTTCCACACACACACAAAAAAAAATTACTTTCCGAACAACCCAATAATACAGATCACGGTTGGGATTCGAAGAAAGAGGAGAGCCAATCATCAATCCATGACAAGAAACAAAATCAACATTCAGTTTAGAGGAGCAATTAAATTTCAAATTTTAATTACTTAAATGGAAATAGATTTTAAAGAAAAACAAATTGTTTAACAAATGCCTGGTGTTCTGAAAACTATTACTTCATAAAAAACATTGAAAATGCAGTCAAATCTATTTAAGGGAAATATAATCAGCCTTCTAATCAATCAAATTATTCATTATCTTACCTATCAATGGACCCCTAATTGGTCTAAGAGGAACAGGTGATGACTGATTTGGCCCATTCATACTATTACCCTAGGGAAGGAAAAAGTAAATTAGGCATATATTTCATACAATACAAGAAACATTTAAATACAATACTCAAATAAATTTTCTTTATTGAGAATTAGAAGTAAATGGAAATCTAAGCCCATGATATGCCATAGTCATAATTTTTTTGTCTCACATTAAGAAAATTTATATTTTGATCACAATATTATTCAAGATTACTAATATTATAGGAATTCAATATTAAAATACAATGTTGGATGATATATTTTTTTTTTTAACTGATGGACAGAATAATAGACGTACAATTCATTTGCATTTTTATTGATCCATTCAAGAGCCTTACACCTAAATCCATAAAGAATAAAAGAGCATGTATGTTAATATTAAAATCCATACACATGCACTTAATATCAAAAACAGATGGACAGTTAAGTCCCCCTTTCCTCTCCCACAAGTATAGTTTCTTTTATATCATATAAGACAGAATGTTTATTTTTTAAAAAAACATTTAGATATATTCTACAATATTTACCCTTGATGAACCAATTGGAGAGATCACAGATGATTGTAAAGCAGGAGGAATTAATTGTGGTGGAGGAAAATTTGGAACACCACTTGGGAATCGCATTCTCATATCTGAATGCAAGTGTCTTTCCACTTCTTCTCTAGTTAACATCCGATCCACTGCAACCTTATTACGATTTTGGCCTAAATTATTAGGAAATCTTGGAGATGAAATTTTATTAATAGCATTTTGATGGTTATTTGGAAGTACTGATGGAACTTGAGGCCAACTACCACTAGATGTTTGGACTGATTCTTTCTTAGCTGTTGAGAGTAAATCTTTCTCAAGTTCTTCAGCTCTCCATGCTTTAGTAGGTGTAATAAAAACATTATCAGATGCGGAATTCAAGTACATGGGAGTGTCCTAAAATAGAATAATTTAGTTTGAAAAATAAATTAATCATAATTTAAAAACACAGAATTGGAACATTTCTTCTAAAATTTGGAATTCAGGTACATGGGAGTGTCCTAAAATAGAGTAATTTTGTTTGAAAAATAAATTAGTCATAATTTAAAAACACAGAATTACAACATTTCTTTTAAAATCTGAACTATTTATTTAGGACTTCAACTATTACTATAAAGGAGGGAATTGGAATTTTATAATGCAAGATCCAAACTTGATTCTGTAGCACAAAGACAAATAGAATATGTATATTACCAATAAAATTTATTTAAAGGTTGTCCTTAAATTGAATTTGAAAAGTGATTTATATCAGTATAAACAATAAAATAGAATTGTAAAATCCATACTTATAAATAAAGCTCAATGTGTGTGTGTGTTGGCGCTCTACAGGTCAGGTCATTGGACCTACAGCTACCAAATTTGGTACATGTATACCTTAGAGGTCGGGAATGTGCACCTGAGGTCCCTTTATTTAATTTTTAATTAGAATTTTAATTATTAATTGAAAACTAACTTTCCCGCCAAAAAAATCTTCCATTTTCCCCAAATGAGTAGGGCTTCAGTTTTTTTTTTTTCCAACAGTAATGAGGCTAGGGTTAACATTTTTCAGCCAATTATTTCAAACGATTCTGTTTATTTTCTTAAAGTTTTATGCATTTAAAATTAAAAATTGTTAATTAATCGATCTTTCAGATTCATTCTGAAGTACTTTTGAATTAAAACAACACAGAATAAAGGGAATTAAAAATGTCTAATCTGCATAGCATTACCCCAACTGTCGTAGAAAAATTCACGCATTTGCGTTACCTTAACTGGCATTGAAAATTCAAGCATGCGCATTGTGTTCCGATTGTTGAAAATATTATCAACGGATGATTCTTGATTTCAATTATTGTTAGGTTAGTTGCATGCTTTTGTAATTAAATTGTATTTATGTTAGTTATATATTTTTTGTGCATGCTTATAGTTTTAAGTACATCGCTTTTTAAGTAGTTTTTTAAACCTGTTTTTAACCGATTATTTTAAATGATTCATTTTATTTTCTTAGTGATTGATGCATTTAAAATTAAACATTGTTAATTAATCGATCTGCTCATGATGAATCGGAGAAAATTTTGTTGACAAATTCTTGAGATATTACATAAATTAAGAAAAATATTCTTTAGTGCCCATAAAGTTTAAACGCTCAGTGACCTCTGTTATCAGTAATCATATTATTAAAAAAATGCTTTGTTTCAGTAAATAATATTATTATATTAAGTGCAGATTAATCATTTCCACTTTAATTTAAAACATAAATTCTAAGGGAGCTAACAGAAAATTAGAGAGATATATATTACGTTATGACTGAAGGCTTTTATAATATTATGAGTGAATTATACGACTATCAAAATTTGAAGTTTTAAAATATTTTGATGAAGAATCTATTAAAGTTGGAATTGCATAAAATATTTAATTAATAAAATTTAAACAAACATTAAGATTGGCGAACCAGCTGGTCGCCAAAGGCGGCTAGTAGGATATAAATTTTAAAATTATGACTTCAAATATACAAAAAAAAAAAAAAAAAAAAAAAAAAAAAGCTTCTAAGATTATAAAAAAAAAATGATATTCCAGTAAGGATGCTCTTATTAATTCATTCATCTGTACTAATAAATTAAAAATAACAGGCTGTCTCCTCAAAACTTTCTTCCGTTTTCACCAAAACATTTATCCAAAAAATACCTTGCATAGCACTGGTGAACAGAACTTATAAAATATGAATATTTGACATGAATTTAACATTTTTATTGAATCTACTATGTGGTTTTAAAACGTTAACGTTTTTTGGCAATTAATCCCTGGTATGCAGTTAAAAGTATCCTAAAATCGAATTTGTATTTTACGTTTCTCCAAAATGATTGAAACAAAAACTTGACGCAGATCTACACTTTATCACATATTAAAACTGATGTTGCTTTTTGTATGTTTCTGAAAGAACAGACTGGTCAAATCCATATTAGATTTGGTTAGAAAATCTGACAGGCATCTACACAACAAATGTTAAATCTGTGTATCGAATTTTATCCAGCCAGCTCTGTTTTGTAATAATTATATTAATTTATAATTGGAAAGACTTCATCTGAGTAGATTTTACTCAAAATTTGATGTGAAGAGTGTATATCAAATTTCATCCATCTAGCTCAAATCAATTTTGACCTCTTAGTCACAGACACAGACATTTTCCAAAAATGTGCTTTTTCGGATTCAAGGTCTGAAACACAGAGATTTGTTATAATCTTCAGTTCTTTCTCTAATAATTTGCAAATGAAAGTAAAAATCACATAGAAAAAAAAAAAAGGAATTTATAATACTTATTTAAAATGTCTAAAACCGTAAATTTAAATTTAGAGCTATTACTGTAATTTAATGAAAGGGATATATTCTAGCATGCTTCTATCTATAATAGTTATCAGTTACAGCAATTAAATAGTGTTAGGAAAATAAAACAGTTAAAATACCCAAAACACTGAAAATTATTATAAAACAGAAGCTAGAATATATAAATGTATTACATACATACATACATACATATACACACACACATAGAATACTAGAGAAATAAAAAAAGATTTCATGCAAAATTTATTATAAGAATATTTTCCTATATAAGCGAATTTCCAAAAAATATATGTAAATGTTTGAAAAATTTCAAAAATTAAAAGCACACATTAAGGTATGTACATAATATATAATTTCCAATTGAAGATATTTTATATGCATGGTTAAACAGCCCCCCCCCCCCAAAAAAAATATTCTACATTTCCATAAAAGGACAATTATAAATATAATAAGCAGTTTATTAGAGTAAAATATTTTATAACTTGCCTTGTGCGGAATGCTGCTAGAACTAGGATTGAGAGACTGCAAAAATGATGAAATACCACTGTCTTTCGGAGTGGTACTCCAAATAGAATGAGTCTTAGGTGAGCCCTACAGAAAAAAATTAATATTATATGTAAACTACTTCTAAATTCATAATTGTATTTCAAAACTAATTCAATACAGCAATGAGGTTGTATATTTGGTATTAAAAAAAATTCTAAGCATTATTTCACTACATATTAAAAAAAAACTCAATTTGAAGGGAAAATTTAAATTAAAAATGCAGTTAACACAAATAATAATGAATTCAAAATTTTATACTTGACTATTATAACTCATCCTTCTAAGTTTATTAGTTCTAAAAAATATGATCAAATGAAATTTTGAGACAACAGGTGATATGTACCAACTTGACTTACTGATCCAAAATTTTTAACAATATATATCAAGTAACATCTATATAATTTGCATCATTATGTTTTAAAAATAAGTATTAACATTCATTGTAATTTATCAAAAATGATGTCAAAGTGCTTTTTAAAGGCAACATTAATTTTCACAAAAATTAAAGAGACGATTATTTATATGATCCTTTTCTGTTGCCTAAAATCCTACTTTTACTACAAATACTCAAAATAATATCAACAGACTTAAAATGTTAATAAAATACCCAAGAAATACAGATGGCAAAATGCAATAAAAAATTCAATTATATGAACTAAATTATTATTATACTAAATTTTCATTTTAATCATTCTTAACATATTTATACTTATATGAAAATTAAATATATTTTATAAAAGTTTTTAAAAAATCAATATCAAACATTAGATTATCTCGGTCTAGATTTTAATATCTTTTATCTTCACCATTACAATAAACAAGCAATTTAATATGACAGAAATTTTGAACAGGACATATAGTGAAAAATGAATGCTAAAATTAAAAACTTTTTAAGCACCTAAGTGAAAAAAATTAAGCACTTTCGTACATATATGAATACATAAAGTATCTTCTACATACAGGATTTTTTTTTTTTGTCTTGTAATAAATTATAGTCTTCATAGAAAAATTTAAAAATATCTATTTAAAAATTTTTTAAAATTTTAATCTTTGGCAAAAAACTTTTTAGGCTTTATTCAAAATATTCAAATGATATGGTAAATTCTAAAAGTGATTACATCTTTGTTTAGATGTTGAATCCAGCCCTATCTCTTATCTAGATTAGTAATATTTTTAAGGAATAAATAATACCAAGAAATGAAAATTTGAGTTAAGAGCAAACTCAATATATGTTGCAAACATGGAAGATTCAAATATTCAATAAATGGGACAAAAATGGTTTATAAAATTATTTTCACATTGGCAAGGTAAGTGAACTATTCTCTAACAGATGCATCTATATTAATTACAAAAAAGTATCATAATCAATCTGTTACCAACTATCCATTAGTTCTAAAAACATAATTTATTAATATTAGATAATACTGATACATTTTTATCGCATAATTCTAAATTTAAGTTCAAATTTTTTAAATGAAAAAAAATCAAAAAATATAATTAAATACTTTCTATGTCTTAATTTCCTTCTGAGTACAAATTTTAAATACAAGTACAAAATTAAAATTAAAGAAACTGATAATTTTTTTCTATAAGTTTCAAAACACTCGGTTCAGATTTTAGCATTACATGGCATCTGACAGTTTTATCTGGTTTTGCTAATTAAATTGATGAATTAACACATTCATCTTTTATTTTATCTTTATTATTTTTTATAAAAAAAAACTAAATTATACAAATATTTATATACAAGAAAAAAGGATAAAGAAACATTATTACAGCTAAATTTTAGTCCCCCCCCCATCCCTCATTGGCAGATTATATATTTCATAAAAGTTTGTTTTTCTCTATTATCTTTCTTAGAATGTTACACTTGGCCAAGAATGAAAAATCCTTTGTTTCATCAGCTTTTTGCCACAGTTTTTTTTTTTTTTTTAAATTTATACTTCCATGTCAAATTTTTTCTAAGGTTTTATTTATTCATTTTTTTAAATTCCAAATAGCAAAGTACACAGTACAACATTTTATTAGAAAAGTAAAATAAAAATATTTCACATGAAAAAAATATATACTACAAATCTAAAGCTTATGCAAAATCAAAATGTTATATTCTTTTTGCTTTTTGAACAAAATTCAAATCATTTTCTAAGAATGTGCAAGTGTCCTTTTTCATTCCCTATAGTGTTGTATAATATATGTGGATTGCTGCATCATTTACGGAAAAACCTGTATTATGAATTGTTTATGGAGAATAATTTATAAATACTATATGCGATACTGAATTACAAACACATTTATGGTCAACAAATTTGTTTCTGTTCTAAAAATAAAATTAAAAAAAACCAGGAATGTGGTAAGATTTTACTGATGGAATGCTAGAAGCTACTACTTTTCTGAAGCTTTCAAAGAAGGCGACATCTATCAAAACACTATAGCAAAACATCAGATTTGAAAATTGATTACGAAAAAATCTATTACTATCACAGTTAATGCAAATCTGCCAAGGCTACTAAAACAAATGAGATCTAACAAGCGACAACATAAATCATAGAAAAGTTTAAGTAATCCATATATTTAATAATACTTCATACATTTCAGAAAGTATAAAAATAATTTTTTTCAATAACATTCTTTGATGTTACAAAGAAAACACATTAACATTTTGTTTATTTTTAAATTGAATTTTTAATTAAAATTTTGTAAAATCATCCTTTTAGTGAGCCTCTAATATCCTAAAAGTAACTCCTGACTAAATTTCATGCTACTAATTTCAGTGGTTTAGGTTGCATATTACTCTATCACTCAGGCAAAACATGCGAGAAAGATTTCACTGGAAAGCACAAAAAATCGTCTAAGAATTATAAAGAGAAAAAATAAAAATCTCTAAAAAAAATTAAGAAACCTTTATTATTTGAGCTACACAAAACTTTCTTTTAAATATCAATTCTAACAGAGTTTTTTAAAAATTAAAACTAACATCTGACAAGATTTGTTCAATAAATGATAATTTTCAAGGTAATAGGAACAAAAAATACAATGCAAAAGAAACCAACATTGAAAATTTACATCAAATTAAAATTTCATCACATTGGATTTCGTACAATTGACTAAAATAATTAGAATTGCAATAAACAATTGTTCTGTAGATCATTCAAGAGATTACTTAAAACAACATATTAATAAGAACAACGTTTGGAAGTGTAATGTGCTAATTAAGCTTCACAGTTATAAAATGGCTAAATATACAGATCTTTCATGTGTACTTTTAGAACAACTTCTGTCATGTTTGATGTAATCTATTTCTTTAGTGCCCCATACTTTATTCTTATTTTTCATCAATCGGATATAATCTTAGTACACTTTAAAAACCCATAAAGGGTTAAACATAAGGTTACCAAGCTAAAATAAATTCTTCGCTAATAGAATAATAGAAGTTCAAATGCTTTTCGAGTTGCAACAAGCCTGGCATATTTTATATTTTGTTCTTTTTAAATAACCATTTTAATAATTCAACATAAGGCAATAGCCATTGTTGAAAAAAGATATAGGGAAAAAAAAAGTTCATTGAGTATTATCTTAACATGTGTTTAAACGCCTGGATACCAACACCAATTCATTCCCTTTCATTGGCATTCTTTCTTGATATATTCGGAAAACAAAGATTTATGATTGTTTTTGATTTTTCGCATTAAATATCTGCGGGAAGGGGGGGGGATTTTCTTTGTACTTTCTAAAAAAATTAAGCACCTGTAAGAGTTTGCTTTCAAGATCCAAGCCCTCTCAAGGGGCTCAAAAATAGCCTTCAAATTTTAGCACTTTTAAAGGGCTTAAAAATGGCCTTCAAATTTAAATGCTCTTCAAGGTGTTAAAAATACACTGTTAAAGTCATACAGCAAATATTAAGATGCATTTTAGCAATTATCTGTTTATTAATCTTGCACAGGCAGTAGGAAAGTTAGAAATAGTTTTTTTTTTAAGTATACAATTTAAAGAAAAGAAGAAAAAAAAAAAGGATTTTATGGAACCTTTTTTTCATAAAAAAAAAGTTATTCAAAATGATGAAAATAACACAATTATATTTATGTATGTTTCGATCTGTAATGTAAGATTTATTGCAAATTGATAACATGGTTGACTGAATTTAAACTTAATATATTAAGCTGCAAGTCAAAATTTTCAAGACATGTTTAAAAAATCTGCTTACAAAAACATACAAGCATACATGAAACAAGCATTAACACACCTAATGATCAGAAATAAAATTCCTTTTTAAAAATCATTCTTCTCAAAAATGCCTTTAATGAAGTAATAAAACTCATCTTCAAATGTTACAACTAACATAGAAATTTCCCAAACTTACACAATCCTCTGTTTCTAAAATAGCTGGTGGAGGGGGAGAAGCTGATCTATACGATGACCTTAGATGTGCCTAAAAAAATCACGTAAAAAAAAAGTTTTAAAATTTAATAATTTGACAACACTTTTAAAATAAAAGTTTTTTTTTTTAATTTTTAAACCCATTTTATGTGAAAATAGTTTAAGCAACATTCCAAATACAATTATGTAGTGAACAATCTAGATTTTAAATTGACAAAACAGAGTTCAAATACAAAAGGGCTAATAAGTTAATCATCATAACATATTTGCTTATGAATTTTAATATTTATATCAAGATATCTTTTGAAAGGTTTAAGAATCATTTTCAAGTATTCAAGTAAAACTTTATTATACAAATAACAAATTTCTTACAGTTGATTGTTATACACAGTATATAATAGATTATGCATACCAAACTATGGCAATTACGAGCAACAGTCATGATAGCAGGATCATCTAAGTCATCTTCTAAGCCTAGCTGAGATATACTTTTAGTTACAATTTCCTGAAAATGAAATACATATGATTTAAATAAAAGAATATAAAAAATAAGCCAATATTTACATTTAATAATAAAACAATATTTACATTTTGACTTTCATCACTTTCCAACAAGGAATCATTGAAAACAGAATTTCTGACCAAATCATCTTTCCTTGTGATTAATTCAGATAACTTCTCATGAGCTTCTTCCCAATCATCTAGAAGATCAAAACATAAAATGTTTATCATAAAAACATTTTCATGACATTTTAAAACCTTTTACTTATTTCAGATAAAACATATGAAGCAGAAATACAAATATTTCAAATAAGTTAACAATAAGAACTGAAAATCATAAAGCATTGGATAGGTAACTATAAAATTTATAATTTGACATACAACATTTATTTTAGGTATTTTACTGGCTGGAAATTTCAAAATCATATTGCTATTTTATAACCAGTATATAGTAAATATCTAACAATGATTTGGTATGCGAATTTGTTCAGTACTTTTAGGATGAAAATTGGATAAGCAAATTTTTTTTTTTTTCATGTTCGATACTTTCCCAAAAGGAAAAAAATCCAATAAAAAGGAGCAAATTTTAAATGAAAATTTCAGCTTTAAAAGAATAGATCAAAATATGTGGGCAAAATTTTGGTTAAAATTATAAAAATTACCAAATTACATCTAGTTCAGTTTTCAAGTTTTAAATACATGGATTATGAGACTATTTGTAGGATAGTTAGCAATCATTGAAAAAAAATGAATATGTTATAGAATAATGTTATCTCATTCTATGAAAAGCCATCCTTTAATTTCTTTACATTATATAGAATTATATAATCACCAAACTAACATTATAGTAAAAGATAATATGCTAATAAAATAGTAATCTGAACATTCTAGATTTAGAGGTAATATTCCACATAGGGGGAAAAAATATCAACTATAAAAATAAATATGCTACATAAATTACCATCTGCAGCAGCTTGACCAAAAGTTTCATCATTTAATGCATCATATTCATCTTCCACATCATCAGTCAAAAACTCCTCGTTTAACCCTTTCCGCCCAAGCACCTGCAAAAAAATGCAAAATTTGAAGATAGAAATAAAATGATAAATCCCAGATATTAAAATTAAGTGTTTTATTGATTTAAAATAATTTAAATTCAAAGACTTCTTAAAATTATCACTGCAAAAATTAACAAAACGAGAATACCCTCAAATTAATGACATTAGGCCCTTCAATTTAATAATCTAGACATAAGTTTAACCATGAATCTTATAAGAAAATATTTCATCCTAACCATAGATTTATTTTTATTTTGCCTTGTATAATACAGTAGAAAAAGAGAACAATCAGACTAAAGTAATTTCCTTTTCTTCACACCTTACTTTTGGCCATGCATCTTTAAAATTTTATTTATAGTCAATAGTTTTACAGTAATAAAAGTAAATATTTAATATTCAAATTAAATATATAATCAAGATTTTTTTTTGATTATGTAAGAAATGAAAGTTAAAGCAAAACAATTTTATTAATTATATCAGCACAGAGTAGAAATCTATATACCTCATAAAGCAATTTTCATTTTTCAAGAATACATAATTTTTACAATTACTTTTTAAATATTGTAAAATTATCTCTGTAGCAAAATGAAATTTGTGGCTCGCATTTTCTGACAAGTTATTATCATAACATCTTAAAAAATACTCAAGAATTCAAACATATAACTGTACTTGCAAAGTATATGTTAAAATCATTTGCCCCATGCAACAAACTGTAGGGTAAAATGCAAATAGAATATAAATGTAAAATAAACTTTTAACAATTAATGAAAATTATAAATTTTCATAAAATAAAATGCTTTTTAAAATTTCAATCCTATAAAATTTAAGAGTCAAATTATAAAACCATTCCATGACTAAGTACTGGCTGGAAAATCAAATGTGAAGCAAAATTTAGTATAATGGCAGCATGCTTTTAGGACATTCATCCATAAAAATGTTAAAGAACAAAAGCCATCCAATTTCAAGAAAATACCCCCCTCCCCAAACTTTTAACACAGCCTTTATACTAATAACATGTCACCATTGTTCACTGTCCGAACAGTGTGCTCCATAAGGTTTTGGTTTAGCATTCAAGTTGAGTATTATGATAGAGTTTGTTTTCTATTTATTGGATTTCACATTTATTTAACAATTTACAAATGATATTAATTAATATCTTTCTCATTTTCAATGTAAAACTAAATGTTCATTCTCCTAATTCTTAAACTGTAATTTAATTCTTACAGTTAAATTATTAACTTGTATGTTTTTCTTTTATAATATTCAAAATTACATAAATTAAATTAACAATTTAAAAAGATGCTGTTAGTTAATATGTTACTCATTTTTGTATGCAAAAATAAATATATTGTTTCTTAATACATGAAAATCTTTAAATAAAAATAATTTTGTTCATTCATACAGTACTTGAATTATAATTTAATTTTTAAGTGCTTAATATTCATAAATATGATTTTAACAATAAAAATAATTTAAACTAATATCTTAAAAACTGTTATATTAAAATCATTAAAAGTTTAAAATTTTTGGAAATTAATAATGATAAATTAATTATTATACTTCCTACAATGTCTCATTTTCTGAAAGAAATATATTTTGAAGGCTAATGAAATTTATTTTCCCAGTCAATCCTTTTAATGTTTTTCTTGTGGATAATTACTAATCAATTGTGAAATATGTTGAAATATATCTTATTTCCTTTTTATGATAATTACCATTCTGGTTTTTGTATGCAATAAAAAAAACTGAAACATTTTTATGATTTCAGCAATTATAATTAATATCTATAATCATTTATTTTCTGTATTTTTCATGCTTTTTTATACTTATGATTCAAATATTAGGTAAACGGACATTCATTTTTTTTTCTTTGATCTTTTCTCAAGACAGAAAAGAATTTGAAGTTGATTTTATATGTACATATTTTCCAAGGAATAAAAATTTTATTAAGAAAATCTCCTAATTTTGGCATTTATAATATTACTTAATAGAAATTTAATGAAAATTATACTTTAAATTAAGTTGGACAAACAAATAACTCAGAATATTAAAATAATCTATAACAAAATACAAGCATAAATAAATATATCTTGTGCAAATTTACAGCACAGCCAATTATGGACTGATAATATACCATAAAATATAGTAAGTTAAAAAAACATAACAAAGGTACCACGGCACATCACATCTATATTTACAAGAATGAGTAATATCAAACTTAATACTAGAAAGATATTGCAACATCATGATGGAAAACTAATCCGATTTTGTGAATCTTATGCATAAATAATTTAGTCCTAAAGAAAAATTTAAAATTCAGAAGTTATTAAGAATATCCGATATTTCATTAAAATTGATTTATAGTTAAGGCAGTAAACCAAATTGAGTTATTCAAATTTCAGAACAAACATACAAATTTCATAAAAAAGCGATTCCAATTAGTTTTCAGTACAGATTATTATGATGGAATAAATAAAGAAAATGTCTGCTCCACGTACTATATATACTGTAAACGTAACAATTTTCACTGTACAAATTGGGTTAGAAAAGTATAATAACGAAAGATAAAAGGAACCCATTGGAAATATATATTAATATAGAATAAGAGAACATTTTACTGCAATAAAGAATGTAATTAAAATAAAAATATGCAGAGTACTTACGCGTGACGGCAATTCTGTATTAAAGCCAAAAAAATTGTCAGCCATAATGATAACTGTTTTATAAGAATATAATTTAAGTCATTTTTAGGAGAAGAGGATAACGTTTGAACTACATAGCTTGCAGAACTTTTCATCAACTGCTACCATTGAATTCTCACATCACATTCACTACAGCTATTACAAAATCCTTAAATTTTACGTGGTAAATTAGGCTTAGTCACGAAACTCAAAAAGAAAAGAACTATTTTATTTGGAATAAAATATAAAAATTATGAGAAATAATAAGTATTTTAAAAAACGCTTTTTATTGCAAACCCTTTCACTGAAAAAAAAACCTTGGTTTCACTTTCTCACAATTACGTACTAGTCCACAATCTCATGAGTTTCAATACTAAACAAACTCACATGATTTTTCGAAGAACGTCAGTTTTCTGTTGCCAAATATAGAAACTTAAAATGTGGAGGATCAATGATGATTTAAGAAAATATATATCGATTATTTTTAATTTTTTTTTAAAGATTCTTTTGTAAATAAAGATATACTAATTTAAATGCAACTGTTTAAAAACTATTTAAATGGATAACCATTTTTATTGTAAATTAGAATTTTTAATTTCTTTTTGTTTTATTTTCTTGTTTCCAAGCATGATTCTTTCTTCAATTTATTAAATTTGATCTAAATGCAATTCTTCTTGAAGGAAAAAAAATTCAAAGACAAGAGTCTTACCTCATTCCAGATGCAAAATTTATTCCAGAATTAAGATTTTAATTATATTGACAAAGAATAAAGTTTTTTTATATATGAAATTCATACTAACCACTTATCTTCTGCGGTGGTTAAAAAGATTTAAAAAAAAAAGGAAAGAAAATAGAATAATCAGAAAAGAAAGAACTCAAAGAGGTTATAAACAAACAAGAACAGAAAAAGGACGTAAAATCTTCGCGGCTGTTATCACCAGCGCGATTTTATTGAACTTTATTTTGTTGAGAACATTAGATTGCAAAAAATATTAAATATGCGGCTTAGTTTGTTAAGATTAGCAAGGGTAAAATATTACGACAGTACACAGTAAGATACTTCTCTTCTCTCTTGATAAAATAATTGAATGTTATGCTATTGATACGTCGTTTTCTGATACCGCAATGGTCTAAGTAAAATTTCAATAAACAACAGCATTCTATCTCAAACCTCAGCAATATTATTGTCTTTTCCCTTTTGTCTGTTGTGTTTTTTTCTATGACATTCTAAGATTTTTTTATGTATATTTATATATTGGAAAACCGTTCACTCACACACTTTTTTTAACTCTTTAAAGAGAATTTTTTATTATTCCTCACCGTTTTGATGTGGAAATATTTCATTATGTTAAATTATTTAATTTCATTTAATTGTATTAATTATTATAAAATAATATATTAGATACATTTGCTTGAATTCAGTAATATCATAGTCCAA
Source organism: Argiope aurantia (assembly GCA_026543865.1). Classification (NCBI taxonomy): domain Eukaryota; kingdom Metazoa; phylum Arthropoda; class Arachnida; order Araneae; family Araneidae; genus Argiope; species Argiope aurantia. Next base: position 213,902 of record JAPMOR010108218.1, on the reverse strand, counting down.
AGCTATTAGTAGTTGTTAGAATTTATTTGATGGTATTAGACTGGTATTTATTTTATAATGAAATGAATTTAAAAATACCAGAATTATATGTTAATTAGTTAAGATTTTAAAAATTAACTATAAACCAAATTTTTTCACTATTTTGATTTTCTATAAAAAGTGCCAAAACAAAGAATTGCAATTTCTTTACTACAGTATTTTTTCTTGATTAGGTTATAAAATAAAGCAAGAAATTCAGTTATGCAATAAATGACATTTTATATACAAATAAAGAGATTTTGCATTAGCACACTTTATCAAGTTACATATATTCTGTAATTGAAATATTTTCAAATTAAAATTGTATCAATTTCTGTGTTGCAGTAAACAAATTATGCTTGCTTTATATGTTGTTTGTTGTTTTCTTTTTAGTGTTTTACTGCTGTAAAACTAATTTTCAAGGAAAGAATATAATATTCCATTGTTTTTTTCATTTAATAGCCTTGTGAAAATAATTTTGTTAATTGAATCTGTAGATTTAAAAAGCGAACAAATAAGTTGATATTATATAACAATAATATAATAATGCTTAATTTAATAACTTAAAGTCCCTTCATTTATCCCTCTCTACAGACATGACACATTCTCCCGAAAACAAGGATTTAAGAGTTTTTTTTAATTAAATTTTATCGTTGAAATTTACTAATCTTTTTATACAATAATTTGGTGGTATTTTTTAAAATTTAAGCACTTTTCGTATAAATTTATTCATTTTATTGTTAAATTAGTCTTACTTATTTTACTTCTCAATATTTATGTTTGGCTCAATTTGTACTTTTTGTTTCAAGCCTGCATCATGTCGGTCTCTGGAATAATGGTATCTTAGAAAGATTCAGTTTATATGTAAAGATTGTTTCATCAGTTTTTACATAAATTTATAAAAACAGATTATTATGACATTACATTGTTACTTTACTTATATTCTGTAAAGTGCAGATCTGGTTTCTGCAAAAATTTAAATGACAATACACATGATAGATATATAATTGTTTAAAAAAATTAGAAGTTATTTAAAATCTTTAATTTAGAGTACCAAATTATTTTTTATGATAGAAAGAATCAAAATAGTAATTTATGACTGACTCAAAAATATTAATGCTATTATTGAAAAATGTCATTCTCAGTTCCGATTGGGAAAACCAGATGAGTTGATGTTGATAGAAAAAAAATATTAAAACATCAATTTATAATTGTATCAGCTATACGATTATTATTATAGGATTAGTCATCGTTGTCGATCAGCTGATTTACTGGGGATATTGGTTACATTTGATGTTATTAAATCATTCTGATAAAACTTCATGTCCATTATTCCAGCAAATTATCAGACATTAAAGCTGTATTATTTTAATATTCTTATATAGTTCTGTTAGTGTACATATGAATGTTTGTAATGGAGACCAGTTCAATGACATCGTAATGCTATTGTTGTCTCAAAATATATTGAGCAGCTTCATAATTTCTCTTTTTATTTGTCCTATAAAGCACATATATATTAAAAAGGATCCCTCTTTAACTTTAAATAATAGAAAAAAAACCCATGCAAATGTTTGATGAAACAATGAAAATTATTTGAAAATGTTGTGAAATATTCTTAAAAACACATTTAAGGTTTAATTAAATCTAAGAAATATTTACCGCATTAAATTGGCATCATTGAAAAGATAATTTTTGGACTTTGAAATAGTGTAAAAATAATTTTTAAGTGGTTTAAAAATAATATTTCTAGAAGCTATGGTATATATATATATATATATATATATATAGTTTATTTTTGAATTAATTAAAAATTTCAAAAAAATACATCAAGGTGCACATTCCCAACTTTCAGAGTATATCTGGGCTAAATTTGATTGCTCTGGATCAAATATCTGGCCAGTAGAGTGTCAACATAAACATTTATCATTATTATAAATAGAGATTATAATAATATATCACCAAAAGATCTTTCTTTCTTTTTTGCTTTGAATCATTACCTGTAGGTAATGTAACGATAATGTCATTGGCAGTTATTCCCTTCTCTTCATTGCATTTTATTTTTAAAAAATGAAATAAATGCTTTAATATATTTCTTTCATGGTAACTCTCTACAGTACAGTACTTATTATGTAATGATGAATGATTGTCATTGGTGGAAACAAATAACCAAACATCTCATAAGAAGCACGTTCATAAGATTGCAATGCTAATTTGGTTTTGGTGTTACATTTGATAAGTACTCTCTCTACAACTAGCACTTTAGACATTTATACTTTTCCTAATCTCGAATTACTACTTTACTGTATTACATATATATTTGATTGTAGTATTTCTTATTAATTAAATATTTTCTGTAAAATTATAAATTAATGTAAGCTAAGGCCATTTTGTTTACATTTTTTTAAAGAAAGGATTGTTTTATTAATTTTATCTTCTCCATTCTTCCTTTAGGACTATGCTCAAAGAAGGTGAAAAACTGATGGATGAAAAAAGAGGAGAAGGCTTGATGTCTCTCATATTCGTTGGTGTTGTTGGAGCCATATTTTATCTTAGTAATAAACATGCTGAACCGCCAAAAAAAGTTGAATATTAGATCCATGGCAATGTGAACTTTTGTATTAATTTCCATTTATATATCAATGCTTGTGTTGGAAATTATTTGTAGTATATTGAATATAAATTTATCCTTATTTTTGTTGTATTACCTCTTTAATTCTTGAATCACATTAAAAGGAACCAGAAATGTATTTCATCATAATTTTTGAATAAGCCAGTGTATTAAAGAAAAATCTGTCTTAATTTACAAATATTGTTTGCAATATTACATTGTGATTGACTTAGTCTATAAATCTTATTTAATCAAAAACATATGATGTATACAATTATTTCTAGCTGTTGCTTTAACTTGTTTATAGAATACTGGGCTAATATTTATTACATCTGTTTTTAAAATCTAAGTTTTCTTTAATAATTTGAAAAATTTAATTATTTTCTCTTTTTTTTCTTAGTAAATGTAAATTATATAGTAAACTTAAGGTTTTTTTTCAATCATCTAATTTTAAAATTGATGTTAACTTTTAAGACTAAATACGATAGACGAAATAAATAGACTGGATATTAAGACTTTTTTATTGCAATAGAAACATTTAATATTTTAAATCTATGTCTTAATGTCTTTAGTTTAAAAAAGCTTTATATTGATCTTCATCGGATTATATTGCTCACACTTAGTCTTGTAAAAATTTTGATAGTTGAATTCATTATTTTTAATCCTCTAAGAATATTCACTTTTGGAATTCTGTATGGTAACAGGTTAATTTTAACAAGATTCAATTTATGATAATTGCACCAATTTATAGATTATGTATATATAGATTTATTTTATATAAAACTTTATCACAGAATTTCTATATGTATGTTAACACAAATTAAATAATTAGTTGGATGACAATTGGGCATATTGTCACTAAAATTTGGGTTGAATCTACCCACAGATTGACTGTCTGTTTGTGAATATGATTATTCAAAAATACAATAAGAAGGACAAAGAAAATTTTAAAATGTTGTTTTGACATCATTATTAGGATCTAATTAATTAGTGCTAAAAAGTCAATATATATATATATATATTTCTCTTCCCTCTATAATGCAGTAAAACACAAAATGCTTGAATATATGAGAAAGCACAATTTCTGGTTGTGTATTCAATCCATGGAGTTTAATATTAGCATAACGATGTACCTTACAAATTTACAGAGGAGAATATCAACTTGGAAATCATTTTTACTTAATATAGTTCAGAATTATAAAGCAAATTCCCATTAATGCATGTAAATATCAGAAATGTTTCTAAAAATATACAAATTATTTTTTAAATAAAAAATGAGAATAGAAGTTATTATAGATGCTTCTGTGATTGAATTCGAGTTTTGATTCATTTTAAGTTAAATTATATTTTTCTTCATATTGCATGAAAAGTTCCAATTATTCTTAAATGAAAATGAAGCATCAATAAAAGGTTATTTGTAATGTAATTCATGCATAATATTAATGAACAAAGATCTTATTCAGAGTAGCCAGCCTATCGGGGAAACCAGAATCGTCAGGGAATTCCGGGAGAAGTCGGGGAAATTTACTATCAAACTGAAAATATTTATTGAGCATGGTAATTTGCTGGTATTTTTTCATAAGTAAAATGAAACATCATTGGCAATTAATGAAGTTCAAATTTTTACTGATAGTCTAAAACAGACTATGGAAGAGAAGGATTAGCCACCATATATACAGTGTCTCACAAAAGTGATGGGACACTTGTGCTTTACAAAAGAAAACTGTAATAAAATAAATAAATAAACATGTACAAAATTTTTTTGGGTGTGTTTCATAATTAAAGTTAGTAACAATTATTACATAACATACATTTTGTCAAAATATTAAAATATTAATTTAATAAAAATACAATTGTTTAGAACGGAGCAAAAAATGACTCACATAAGTGATGGGACACTTACTTTTCCATCAAATATTTATCCAAAAATTTCACTTTTTAAAAGGTCTTAATATTTTGTTGGATTTCCTTTTACTTTAATTTTCTTGGGATGGATTCAAGTAATTTTTTTGTAATTTCTGGAGTGATTTAACCCCATTCTTCTTGAAGCACCGATTTTAATTGCTGTTTTGAAGAAATGGTGTGTTTGCGAATTTTTGATTCCAATTCTTGCCAAATATTCTCTAAGTGATTTAAGTCTGGAGATTGTGGTGATGTTTTTATTATTTCAGGACAGTTATACAGCAGCCAGAGTCTAACATTCAAAGCAGTGTGCTTGGGGTCATTGTCCTGGTAGAATTTAAAATCGTTGTGAAGGTTCAATTTTCATGCTGAAGATTTCAAATTTTGCTTTAAAATGTCAATATACTTGTACTGATCCATTATACTGTCAATATAAACAAGATTACCAACTCCAGCGGACGACATACACCCCCATACCATAACTCCTCCTCCGCCATGTTTTACTGTTGGCACCAAGTTCTGTTTGCGAAATTCTTCCCTGGGTTTTCTCCACACTAAGATTCTACGTCAGAACCAAATATATTAAATTTACTCTCATCAGCAAATATAACTTTATTCCAGTAATCAGAATTATTATTTATGTTGGATTTTGCAAAAGCTAGTCTGAGTTTTCTATTATTTTCACTTACGAAGAATTTTTTCCTGGCTACTCTACCGTGATATCCAGCAGATCGAATTAGCCTTAGTATTAACAATTATTCCATATAATGCTTGTAAATCAGCAGCAACTTTAGGAGCACTCTCTCTTGGTTTTTTTTTTTAATATTTCGATCGATAATTCGCTTTATTTCATTGGATAGCTTTGATGGTCGGCCAGGTCTTCTATTATCCTGAATAATATGATTCTTTTTATATCATTTAATGATACTGAAAACTGTTGAATGACTCAAGCTAACTGTTTCAGCAGTTTTTCTAATAGATTTTCCACGTTCAATATGCAAATTAATAACTAATTTTCGAATTTCAGGCGAAGTTTCTTTTCGTTTAGCATTCATGGCTGCACAGAGCTAAAAAACACAAAAATTCCAAAACAAACTGGAGAGAAATAATGCAGACGATTTTATAAATTATTGCCAATTGCTTTTGAGTAAAAATAAAACCACCAAAAATATTTTTATTGCTTATTTCAGACGATTTTTGTTGCATATCTAATGGTGTCCCATCACTTATGTGAGCTATTTTTTGCTCCGTTCTAAACAATTGTAATTTTATTAAATTAATATTTTGACAAAATGCATGTTATGTAATAATTGTTACTGAATTTAAGTATGAAACACACCCACAAAAAATTTGTATATGTTCTTTTAATTTATTTTATTACAGTTTCCTTTTGTAAAGCACAAGTGTCCCATCACTTTTGTGAGACACTGTATATAATATTTTCGCCGAATGTTTTTTTTTTCAGAATGTCAAACTATTGATTTAGCGAAAATGGTTTGTGGTGGTGTTCATGTAGAGTGTTGTATAAAGCACTTCATCGCTATTAGAAAAATAAATTCTTTATTTCACTAACAACTATCATAACATCACCGCTTAGCGCACGTATACATAGAACCACAGAGAAGATCTTCTCTGTGCATAGAACGGGGATTCCCCGGGCGAAGTATTAACATAGATTGTATTAGGGAAAGTAGATAGGTAGCGCTTTAGAATAACATGAATGCAAGATGGCGCTACGATCACTACATGAGTATTTCCCTATTGAACAAGGAGAACGATAATGTGATAATACAAGATAAATATACGCGCATAAGAATAAAACATCACGTAATACAATAAGTATAATATAGGATAATGGTTTCAAATGGTAAATAGAAATAGATGCAATAATATATGAAATACATAAAATTACAGTTACAATATATATACACGACAACTTATATCTCAGTAATTAATCTCGCTGGAAAATGGACATGACGTCCACTACGAATGGTAGTTGGTTTTGTCGATAATTGTTCCATTTTTAGATGAAAGTTCACCTTGCGTTTTATGAATAGATGCAGGTATAGAAGGTAACGAGTCATTAGATCCTGTCAATACATATGCAAGTTTGACACGGTCTATGGAAACTGTGACATTTTTATTATTGATTTTTAATACAAAAGTTTTATCTTTCCTGCTGATTACAGGGTGTGGACCAGTATAAGGAGGTGAAAGAGGAGGTTTAACACTGTCCACTCTCAAAAATACACGAGAGCAAGTATTTAAGGATGGATGAATATAAATAGGCTTTACCGAGTGTCTAGACGTAGAGATAGGATTTATAGATTGCATTAGTGCTTTGAATTTTAATACATAAGTATCTGTTGGTATTGACAGATCTATTTTTGAGGTTAAATGTCAGAAGGCAATCTGAGGGTTGTACCAAGGACTAATTCAGCACATGTGGCATTTATGTCTGGTTTAATTGCAGATCGAATTCCGAGTAAAACTATGGGAATAGTTTCAGTCCAGTTTGGTTGACAATGGTATAATAGAACTCTTTAGATCCCTGTGGAAACGCTCTACAAGTCCATTGGATTGGGGATGGTAGGACGTTGTACGGATTCGATTTGTACCCAAAATATTATTCAAATGTCTAAATAGATATGAATCAAAATTTTTACCTTGATCTGTAGTTATAGTTACTGGACAACCGAAACGAGATATCCAATTATGAATTAGGGCTTTACATGTTGTTTCAACAGTTATATCTGAAGTAGGAATAGCTTCCGGCTATCTGGTAAATGGGTCAACTATTGTCATACAATATTTATAACCATCAGATAGTGGGAGTTGTCCTATGAAATCGATATTTATATGGGCAAATCGAGCATCTGGCAAAGCGAAAGTGCCTATAAGAGATTTTGTATGTCTTTGAATTTTAGAACGTTGGCAATTATGACAAGATTGAACAGAATTCTTAATAAATGAATTCATGTTTGGCCAAAAATAACGTTTAATAATCAGCTTTCTTGTTCCTCGAATGCCAGGATGAGAAAGATTGTGAATATTTTCAAAAACTATTGAACGAAAAGTATTTGGAATGTACGGACGAGGTGAATTAGTAGATAAGTCACAATACAAGGTTACATCCTCTAAGGGAAAATATTGCTTTTCTATTTTATAATGTGAAGACTTCAGATATTCTTTCAGTTCAGAATCATTTAACTGTGCAAGTGAGATGTCATGAAAATTTAAATTTTTTTTTTTGAAATTGAATCGATTTCAATGCGATACAATGCATCTGCAACAATGTTCTCTGTACCCTTGACATAACGAATATCGGTAGAAAATTGGGATATGAAGTCTAAATGTCTTTGACGAGGTGAGCATTTATCCGGCTTTTGCTTAAAGGCTTCAGTAAGGGGTCTTTGAACAGTATAGATTGAAAATTCCCTACCTTCAAGCATGTGTCGAAATTTTTTTATGGAAGCATAAATAGCAAGAAGTTCTCTGTCGTATGTTGACCAATTAGTTTGACTTTTAGAAAATTTTATTGAGAAAAATGCAATGGGTTCTCAAATTCCATTTGAAAGTTGATTTAAAGAGCTTCCAATAGCAAATAAGGATGCATCAGTCCACAGACTTAAAGGAGCTCCAGGAATCGGATGTTTGAGTAGGGTAGCTTCGGCAAGGGCTTTCTTAGCATTAGAAAATGCCTTGTCAGCTTCCTCGGACCATTGTAGAGTAGTTTCAGATTTTTTTGATGGCCGTGGTGATTTCTTTTTGTTAGTATGGCCTTCAAGAAATTTAATCAAAGGTGATAATATGTGAGCTGCCTTGGGAAGAAATCTGCGGTAAAAATTAAACATACCCAAAAATCTACAAAGTTGAGTAAGGGTAGTAGGTCGTGGGAATTCTTGAATTGCACTAACTCGATCAGGAATTGGAGAAATGCCTTCTTTGGAAACTTTAAATCCTAAAAAATCTAGGGTAGGAACACCAAATGTACACTTAGAAGATTTAATTGTAAGTCCATAATGGTCTAATTTTGAAAAGAGAGCTCTGAGATGTTGTCTATGCACTTCGATTAATTTTGAAGCAATTGATAAATCGTCAATAAAAGCATACACACCATCTAAATCTCTAGTAACTTCATCAATAAATCTCTGAAAGGTACTTGATGCATTGCACAAACCGAACTGCATCCGAGTGCTCTCGAAGAGTCCAAACGGAGTACAAATAGCTGTCTTATGAACGTCCTCGAGAGCAATCGGAATTTGATGAAAAGCTTTTACTAAATCAATATGAGAAAAAATTGTGGTTCCATGAAGTTCGCTAGTAAAATCCAAAACACTGGGAATAGGATATTTGTACTTTTTAGTCTGAGCATTAAGAGCTCTAAAATCACCAACAGGACGCCAATCGTCACTTCCTTTTTTCGGAACCATATGTAGAGGAGAGGCATAATTGCTGTTAGATGGCCGCATATGGCCTAAATCCAACATATGCTGAAATTCCATTTTAGCGATTTTTAAGCGATCGGGTACTAGCCTACGAGGTTTTGCATAGACAGGAGAACCAAAAGTTTCAATATGATGCATAATAGAATGTTTTACAGTTTGGTTTGCATATGGAGCTTTAACAATATTAGGAAAATCATTCAATAACTTTGAAAAATCATCATTACAAAATACAGATTTTACAGAATAAACATCAGTATAATTAAGAATAGCATGAGCATTTATATGTGTACACATATAATTTAAACGACGATTTCTTAAATCAGGTCGCAAGTTAAAATGATGTAGAAAATCTGCACCAATAATTGCAGTTTTAATATCACAAACATAAAAAGGATAAACAATTGTTTTCTTAAACCTAAATCTAAAGATAATAATTTTTGTTTATAAACATTTATGATAGAACCATTTGCTGCAAAGAATTTTTGAATCGGAATACACAGTTTATCATTTCTAGTCGCAGGAATCAAACTACAATCACTGCCAGTGTCAACGAGAAAATTTACATTTGATTTTCTATCGCGAACAAAAAGTCTACGAGAACTATTGGGCCAGGCGTATGTCGCCGCTATTCCTTGCCGTTGTGGTTTGGCTGATAATTGTAAGGCGGAATGCATTTATACGCTTTAGAGTCGTACTTCCGATGATACCAACAAACACCATTCGACTGAGAGGAACTACGCTGTCGAAAGCGAAAGTCAGTTCGCTTACGAGAATTATTTCTCGGTCCGCGACTGGCACTTCTTGATCGGCGTAAAGAAGCAACTTCTTCGCGAAGTGCTTTAATTTCTTCAAGAAGTTCTGACTGAGAGGTATTATTTACATTTTCACAGGAATTAGAGCTTGAAATGTTGCTTACCTCGGGTGGCGTAACTTCCATGATTCTATCCGCAATTTCCGCAGCTTTAGTGGCATTTAGAGGACTAATTGCTAGAAGTATAGACTGGACGGTTTTGGGCAGTTGTTGTAAAAATAACTCCAGAAGAGGAGTATCCGAAATTTGATGGTTTTCGGCACGCCTTTGCATAACTCGTAGTAAATCAGTCGGCTTTCGGTCACCTAACTGTTCGCCGGCAAGAAGACATCTAATTTCTTGAGATTTCGATTCACCGCATCTTTTTATAAGTTCCTCTTTCAATTGCTTGTAAGGATCGTCTTTGTCAGGACAAGTGATGACATGGCGAACTATAGCTGCTGCTTCAGGAAAAAGGTTAGCGACACAATAGTTGTACTTGGTTGCACTGGCAGTTATAGGTTTCGGAAATGCAAGCTGAAATGTTGCCTCTGCCATTATAAATCAAAGTTGAGGGTCTCAAAAATTAAATGGAGGTATCTTCACGGCAGAATTCTCTTCCATGTTGGAGAACTTGAAACGGAAACATCTCAGAACAGCAATGGCAGGCGTTGAAAGTTTTGAAGTTTACTTATACGTGATCTCTTTTCCGGGTCACCATTGTGGTGGTGTTCATGTAGAGTGTTGTATAAAGCACTTCATCGGTATTAGAAAAATAAATTCTTTATTTCACTAACAACTATCATAACATCACCGCTTAGCGCACGTATACATAGAACGGGGATTCCCTGGGCGAAGTATTAACATAGATTGTATTAGGGAAAGTAGATAGGTAGCGCTTTAGAATAACATGAATGCAAGATGACGCTACTATCACTACAGGTTTTGCAAACTATGGAAAAAAGGCAGCATAATTAAAGCACATATCCTGTCAATGTTATGATTTTAAGCTTTAATGGGTCTTTTTTATTTAAATTTGTGGTTAATTTTCAATAAATCTCAGCATGGTTCTCGAAGACAGCACATTTATTAGAAAAGAAAAGAACACAGGTATTGACGATTACGCACACACCATCTTATTAATAGAGATGCATAATCCACGATTTTTTGAATAACAAATAGTTTTGCTATTGTTATTTTTAAATATTTGTTCCACATATCTGTTATTTCAATCATATTATTAATTAAAAATTATTATTTAATATTAAATGTAAAATTCATTAATTGTAATTAATACTTAATTTACTAATTTAAGTAACGTGTGATTGTATTAATTTATCTATTTCAGCTTACTTCTTAAATTTGATTTTTTTCCAAACTATTTATTTAATTTCTTTACTGGAGTAAACCATTTTCTGAAAAATTTGAATTAAATATATATGTCATTTCTTTAAATTGTTTAATTTAGTTCTATATTCTACCAACAGATGGCGCCAGCAGTAAACGGAGTATATGCAAAGTCAAGTCACAGCAATTAAAAATGATTTGTATGGAAGAGTGCATCAAATGCGAATATCGGAAGTGGAGCGGCGACTTCACACTTTCCAGTGAAATCACCGCTCCGATAGATTTCAGTGATATGCAATTCAATGATATGATACTTCCAATAACCGGTCCGTTCACTTTTCAATCCATTCACAGATTTCTCCTTTTTTGTTTTGTTCGAGAGCTTTCAATGGATAGATGGTATAGATTGTTACTTTCCAATGAAGTCAACGCTCCGGTAAATTTCAGTGATATTGTATCGATTGTTACTTTCTATCGTGATCCAAAACATGTAATCGAAATATCAATAGGGATGACGAATATTTTACGAGCGGTTATTACATAACCAATATCAAAAAGTCACAAATACCAGTGATCAATACTTTTCAAAGAAGGGTGTGATTCAAATTCTTGATACGATCTTACTGGTGATATTTCGATTACAGGTTTTGGATCACGATCAATATCTGTTATTTCCAAATATCTGTTATTTCAATCATATTATTAATTAAAAATTATTACTTAATATTAAATATAAAATTTATTAATTGTAATTAATACTTAATTTACTAATTTAAATAACGTGTGATTGAATTTATTTATCTGTTTCAACTTACTTCTTAAATTTTATTTTTTTCTCAAAACTATTTATTTAATTTTTTATTGGAGTGAACCATTTTCTGGAACAGGTGAATTATAAATATATGTAATTTCTTTAAAATGTTTACTTTAGTTCTATATTCTACCAATAGATGGCGCCAGTTGTAAACAGAATATATGTAATCAAAGTCAATCATGTCACGAGCAATTAAAAGTGATCAGTATGGAATAGTGAATCATCATATGCGAATATCGGAAGTCACTCCAGTAAAGTGGAGCGGTGATTTCGCACTTTCCGGTGAAATCACCACTCCGATAAATTTCAGTGATATGCAATTCAATGATACGATAATTTCAATAACCGGTCCGTTCACTTTTCAATCCATTCACAGATTTCTTTCGAGAGCTTCCATTGGACAGATCGTATCGATTGCTACTTTCCATTGAAGTCACCGCTCCGGCAAATTTCAGTGATATCGTATCGATTGTTACTTTCTATCGTGATCCAAACCTGTAATCGAAATATATAAAACCAGTAAGATCGTATCAAGGATTTGAATCACACCCCTCTTTGAAAAGTATTGATCACTGGCATTTGTGACTTTTTGATATTGGTTACTTAATAACCGCTCGTAAAATATTCGTCATCGCTACATATTAAGCAGTTCACGTCAAGAATACGCTGGAACGAAGCCAGAAGCGTAGCCACACAAATATTCTTACGCGAGGGAAAATAGTTCACTCACTTCATCCCAACAAAATTGATATATATGGAGCTATCTCCTCTCCCCCATTTCTTTCTTTGAATATCAAATCAATCATACCGAGAGTTGCGAAAGTATGAATTTTGGTTATTAATATTCAAAATTGGATGTAAAAAATTGGCACATTATTATGATTTCAAAATAATTTATTTTAATTATATAAGTATTTTGCTAGTTATGAGTTAGAACACCGCTGGCCGATACTCTCTGTGTATGTGGTGACTAGCACACGTTTAAATCTGTCGTGATCACAAAGTCCTACATGTCGAGAGTAATACCACTGGGGGTACTGGTTCAGAGGTTATCGTTCTCTGATTCAGATCTAAATTACGATCTGTGGATGAATGAATTAAATGCATGAATGAAGTTCGCCCCGTAAAAAAGGTTTTGACGCATAAGTAGCTAAGTGGTACTTAACTAAGTGGTACGTGAAACGAATTGTGGTGCGTGAGTAGCTAAGTCGCACTTTAAGCCCTAGTTGGCGCTACTGTAAAAACAAGAGACTCTCACTCGGCTTAAATCACTGATAAATAACTGTCAGCGGGCTTGTAAAGTGCCATATATCACAATAACAACAACACAGTATTTTACAATAATTATTTCCCCCCTCTTTTCCGAGATCTTTTTGTTCAATTATGAAATATCGGACGTTATTGTTATTATTTCCATAAAACATTTTTTTTGTTCATTTTAAACATTATGAACACTGATTATTAAATCAGGATTGCCACGCCACCGATAAAAAACAGGAAATTTAAAAGTATACCAAAAAAAAAAAAAAGGAAACTTTGAAAATTTTTATAAAAATTGGGAAAATACAGGGCGTTTAATGTTTCTTAGTTATTTTTATTCCATTTAAAAAATGCCAATCTCTAAAGATTGCAAGAAAAAAGTCGTGATAATCGCTTCCAAAAATGAAACAATACCATTCACGATTACTTAATGCGAAAACTCGCATCTTTTCTACTCTCTCGTAGAAAAGATGCGAGTTTTTTCCTCGTTTTTTCTGTATAGATAAGTCCAGTTTCGTTTTATGAGACAGTTGTTCTTTTTCCATAAGATTTCCGAATTTCAACTAATTAACATTCACGAGACTTCTATAATTGTGTGAAATATTAGAATACATTTCTCTGGTGGAAATATCAATATTCAATCTGCGTACGCATAGTGGTGGTATTTAGTCACTCACACGTGAGTTTATTGAACGGTTTGTTTATCATTTGAGAAATTACGAGCTTACTCAGAGTTGATTATTAAATGTTTTAAAACAATGAGCTGGTAGAAATCCGTATTAATACGAATTGGGCAGATAAAAAAATCAATCCTGATTTTGGTGAAAGGTTTCGAGAAGTCCCGCAAAATACATTTACTGAGTATTTCTCAAATTGTAAGAAAATAATAAGCCTAAGTAATATGGAAATATAGGCACTTATTAATCATGCCAAAAAAGGTAAACAAAATTGCCTTATCAGTGTCAGTTCAAAAAAGTCATAATTAGTATTAGACTTTGTATCTAAAGTAATGAAGGAGAAGGTTATATGAAAGTGTCCAAAAATGACAATTTAAATGTCTGAAAATAAATCGATTTCGAAATTTTTAAATCAAGAACAATGATTTAAAGCTGAATTATTATGAGCATTAAAACTTGTTGCATCACATTCGTCCTTTAATGCATTCGATGATATATCGGAACTATTTTCACATATGTTCAGGGAAAGTGAAATAGCTAAAAAATGTATGTAGTGACGAACGCCTGATGACGAGCGCCATCTGCTGGCCAATAGGTGTTGATGCTTGTTAGACGGAGTGCAGACGAGACGAGACGAGATGGGTCTAAATGAAAGTCAAGACGCGTGAGATGAGACGGGTCTCTGAACGAAAGACGAGATGGCACATGTGAATTAATCCTGCGACGTATTCGACGAAATCTATTTAATGTTCATTTCTTTTATGTTAATGTAATTGTTCGTCCTAAATGTAATTAAATGTGCGTGATTCTAAATAGTAGTGATTCCTGAGTCCTACAAATATGGGAGCTCGACCGGGATTTTAACAAAGACCGGTACATAGACGAAAGAAGAGCCAAACAGGAGTGAAATTCGACGTTCTACAATAAACCTCTTGGATACCAACTCCTTGTGGACTGACGTAGTATGGATCGACGTTGAAGAAATTGTGAGTACAATTTTGATTTATTCTCAAGTATGGCATTTCTTGCACGAGTACGAAAGAGCGACTTACTAACTTTAGTAGACGAATTAGAACTAACGGCACCACAGGATGCCAAAGTGCGACAGTTAGTTACAATGATAACAGAGTCGAAAGACTATAACGAAGAGTTCGTAAAAAACTTACTTTTAACTATCACGCAGGAGCGCGAAAGGTTAGATGCTGAAAACGCCGAAGCCGAAAAGGCCAAAGCCGAAGCTGAAAAGGCCAAAGCCGAA
The DNA here is from genome assembly GCA_026543865.1 of Argiope aurantia. Taxonomy (NCBI): domain Eukaryota; kingdom Metazoa; phylum Arthropoda; class Arachnida; order Araneae; family Araneidae; genus Argiope; species Argiope aurantia. Next base: position 198,780 of record JAPMOR010108218.1, on the reverse strand, counting down.
GCCGAAAAGGCCAACGCCGAAGCCGAAAAGAATGAGCGCGAATATACTTTGAAAAAGTTAGAACTTGAGTTAAAAAGTAAAGAAAATACTTTAACTGTATCAGATATGCCTAAGACTGATATATTAAAATTGCTGAAGAATTATGATAATAGCGGAGACATAAGTGTTTATCTTTCGTTATTTGAGAAACAAATAAGTAGGGCTAACATTGCAAAAGAAAACTGGATTTCTTATTTACTCGGGTTATTACCATTAGATATAGTCAATTTAATTGCTCGTGAACCTGATCCATCAGCTAATGACTATGATTACATAAAAAAACTATTACTTAAAAGATTTAAATTAACTCCCGAACAACTCAGACAGAAGTTCTTTACTCACAAACGAGATTCTTCTTCTTCATGGCGGGATTTCGGTTTTGAACTGAGTAACTTTTTTGAGGAATGGATAAATTGTTTAGAAATAACCGATTTTGAAGATTTAAAGCAGCTAATGGTCGTTGATCAGTTAAAGAGTAAAATACCAAATGACGTACGCGATCATTTTCTCGACGGTTTGCCCAAAATAAAGAAAGTAGAAGATTTGGTTAATAAACTGGACGAATACGAAGCTGCACGAAGTCACCTTAAAAAGGAAACAAACAGAAATTGGCGTGTTTCCGAAAACAGAAGTAAATTTGATATCGCGAAAGAAGCTAAAAATTCACCATTGCCGTTCGTTCGTGCTCAAAAGAATTATGCTGATGATAATTACTATAACAAGAGTAGTAATAAATGTTTTAATTGCAATAAAGCTGGCCATAAATCAATTAATTGCAAGTTTAAAAACAAAGGATTGAAATGTTTCCAATGTGATAGCTTTGGCCACAAAGCCAGTATCTGCCCGCAAAGAAATTTTAAAGTGTCTCTCTCTAATAAAGTGTATATTCGTAACTCTCCAAAAACTGTAAATAAGCTTAGTAAAAATGTTGAAATAAATGGTATAAATTGTGATGCATTAATTGATACTGGAAGTGATATTACTATGATTAATTATGATTTTTATTTGAAAATTGGTAAACCTAATTTAACGACTGATAATGTGAAATTAGCTGGTATAAGTGGAGATAGCATTACTCCTCTAGGTTTTTTTGATTGTGATATATTAATTGATGAATATGTAATATCAACTAATGTGTATGTGTTAGAAATAATGCCGAACGAAATAATCATCGGCATGGACGTATTAAATAATCTAAACTTTTCATTCGAAGAGAAACAAATTACCATTCATGGGAAAAAAGCTCAAATAAATTACACCCGGCTGGTGAGAAACGAGGTCAAGGTCGTATCACTACGTTCCTCGGAGTTGAAAAGAGACAGACAGGCACCTATTTTTGCTGAGGCTTGCAATAAAATAAATACACATCCTCTCCCATACTTCATTCATTTAGCGGATTCGATAAACTATGATGAAATCGACATGAGTCATGTAAAAAAAACCTTGAGACAGGAAATAAATCGTCTTTTAAATAAGTATTCGCCAAACAAAACAAAAAGTACGGAGTTACAAATGAAAATAATACTGAGCGATGATATTCCGATTACTCACAACCCTCGAAGGCTGCCTTTAAAAGAACAAAAATTCGTTGAAACTCAGATTGATAAATGGATACAGGAAGGGATAATAAAACCCAGTACTTCAAATTTCTCTTCACCTGTGGTTTTAAGCAAGAAGAAGGATGACAGTTATAGGTTATGCATTGATTTTCGTAAGCTAAATAAAAAGATGATTAAAGATCGGTACCCTTTACCCCTCATAGAAGATTTGCTTGACAAACTTGAGCACTCAAAAATATTTACTACTTTGGACTTGAAAAACGGATTTTTTCATGTAGACGTAGAGAAAGATAGCACAAAATTTACGTCTTTTGTAACACATCATGGCCAGTGGGAATTTCTTAAAGTACCATTTGGACTTTCCAATAGTCCGAGTGTATTTCAACGTTACATTAATGTGATATTCAGGAATTTGATGCTAGACGGAACTGTACTGATTTATATGGACGACATTATTATACCATCCAAAACCGAGGAAGAAGGGCTAGAAAAATTACAACGTGTTCTACAGGTTGCATCAGAGTACGGTTTGGAGTTTAATTTTAAGAAGTGTCAATTTTTAAAACCACAAATAGAATTTTTAGGCTATAGAATCCAAAACGGAACTATACAGCCCTCTGTATCTAAAACGGTAGCTGTACAAAAATTTCCACAACCACAAACTGTTAAACAAGTACAAAGCTTCTTAGGCCTTACTAGCTATTTCCGGAAATTTACACCCCACTATTCAAAAATCGCAAAACCGCTTAGTGATCTACTAAGAAAAGGCATTGCATTTAAGTTTGAATCTGAACAAAAGGAAGCTTTTCAAAAACTTAAAGATATTTTAACTCAGGAGCCAATTTTGCATCTCTATCAACAGGGATCAGTTTTAGAACTCCATACAGATGCTAGCAGTCAGGGATTCGGAGCAGTGCTGCTGCAACAGGGAAACGACAATAAGTTTTATCCTATTCATTATTTTAGTCGAAAAACATCTCCACAACAAGAAAAATATAGCAGCTATGAATTAGAAGTTTTGACTGTAATCGAAGCGTTGAAAAAATTTAGACATTACTTACTGGGTTCTAAGTTTAAAATTGTGACTGATTGTTCCGCTTTTCAACAAACTATGAGTAAAAGAGATCTTACACCAAAAGTTGCAAGATGGGCTTTACAGTTAGAGGAATTTGATTACCAAATTGTTCACAGATCGGGGAAACAAATGGCACACGTAGATTCTCTTAGTCGAAACGCAGTACTTGTTGTTACTCGTTCATACAGTGAAGTGACCACTAAAATAGCCAATGCTCAAAATCAGGACGAATTCCTTAAGAAATTAAAAGCTTTGTTAGATAAGCAAGAAGACGGTGAACACATTGTGAGAAATGGAGTTTTATACAAATACGATAATGGTAGAGAATTGCTCATAGTCCCAGAAGCATTACAAAGAGAAATTATTCGAGAAATTCACAATAAAGGACATTACGCTGTGGCTAAGACGGAAGAAATTTTAAAGCAAGAATTTTACATACCAAAGTTGAGGTCAAAAATAGAAAGTGTGGTTGCCAATTGCGTGGAGTGTATTCTGTGTAATAAGAAACGTGGGTGAAGGTTTCCTTAACCCCATCCCAAAAGAAAATTTGCCTTTAAGTACATATCACATCGATTTCATTGGCCCTATGCCTTCTACAAATAAGAACTACCAGCATATTTTTTCAATAGTCGACGCTTTTACAAAATTTGTCTGGTTGTATCCGGTTAAATCAACATCTACTCAGGATGCAATAACTAAACTTAAGCTTCAACAATCTACTTTTGGAAATCCGACAAGAATAATAACAGACAGAGGTTCAGCTTTTACCTCAAAAGAATTTGAAACATACTGTCATGTTAAAAATATTGAACATTTCAAAATTAGCACTGGAATTCCTCGCGGAAATGGGCAAATTGAAATAATGCATAAAATTTTAATACCCATTCTATCAAAACTCTCGAGAACAGACCCTACCAAATGGTATAAACATGTTGCATCAGTGCAGAAAATAATCAATAGTACCGTTTCGAGAAGTACAAAGTTTACCCCGTTTGAGCTTTTAACTGGAGTAAAATTAAAAGATACAACTGATTTACATTTAAATGAAATATTGGAAGAAGAATACACAAAAGCAATGATGGAAGATCGAAATAATATGAGAGAAGAAGCAAAGGAAAACATTTTGAAGATTCAAGAAGAGAATCGCAAAAGTTTCAACAAACGAAGAAAAGTGGCGCGCATCTACAAACTTGGTGAATTAGTGGCCATACAACGGACGCAGTTTGGAACTGGACTCAAACTAAGACCAAAGTTTCATGGACCGTATCGGATTGTTAAGGTTAAATCTAAGGATCGCTATGACGTGGAAAAAGTTGGATGTCATGACGGACCAAATACTTCCACAGCAGCTGATTTCATGATAGCATGGTCTTTAGACTAAAAGAAAAAAAAATGTTTATTGGTTTATCCAGATACTGTTTTCTTTTTTTTTATTCTTTCAGATTTTTCTACTTTGATTTAACTTTCGAGGACGAAAGAGACGCCAGGATCGCCAAATGTAGTGACGAACGCCTGATGACGAGCGCCATCTGCTGGCCAACAGGTGTTGATGCTTGTTAGACGGAGTGCAGACGAGACGAGACGGGTCTGAACGAAAGTCAAGACGCGCGAGACGAGATGGCACATGTGAATTAATCCTGCGACGTATTCGACGAAATCTATTTAATGTTCATTTCTTTTATGTTAATGTAATTGTTCGTCCTAAATGTAATTAAATGTGCGTGATTCTAAATAGTAGTGATTCCCGAGTCCTACATGTATGTTAGGCCATACAAAAATTTCGTACCTTATTCTTTAAGGATTAACTCCATGAAACTGATAGCTGGAAAATCTGCAGAAATTAATACCCAAGTATGTGAGTTGTCGAAAGTTAATAAATAAAGTAATCGTGCTTTGTAATGCTTTTTGTTAAGTAATCATTAAATGATTTGTATAACAAAAATGTTTTGTATTTTATTTCACTCGAGTCCTTAATTTTGTGTGATTTACAATTAAAGAGCATGAGAAGTAATATATCCCTATACCCCTTAATGTATAAATTTTGTCTTTACTAAAGTCTAGATAATAAAGAGAAATTGTTTTGTTTGCAAACATCAAAATTCTTTTAATACGTTATTATTATTTCGAATAATGTTAAATTGTTGCTTTCTTTCTTTGTTTTGCCACTCCTTGAAATCATAATGCAATATAATTAGCATATGAGAGCTAATTTTTATTTGCTTGTTATCTTGAATATACACATACAGGAAAAACAGGTAATTATTTTTTTCAGATTTGAGTGGCAACCTTGTTAAATTCTTCATATGAATGAATACTATGGGCAAAATAAAATTGATGTTAATGCTAATATTTTCTTTTAACTTTTTAAATTTTGTGTTCATTTAAAATTCTACATATATTCAATAAAATGCTCTATAATTTTAAATATTCAACACGAGAAATTAATTTTTTTGATACATTATAGATATACATACATACCTCTTATTATTAAAAATTTTTTTTTTTAAAAAAGATAAGGGCAGTATTTTTCTGATACGATTTGATGTATATGAAACTGTTTGCCACAAAAATATACAAAATTTATACTTCTAAAACATTTTTCTTTTTATGTAATGAAAGAAAAAAAATTGATAAGAATCAATTTTCCACTTTTTTCTCTATTTTATATGTTAAGCATCGGGTCAGCATGCAAACAATATTTTTTATAATAGTTGGCAAGCCAAATGTCATACAATTTTCATATCATTGAAGAATTTTTTTTATTCAGAGATTTCATTTTGTATTTATAAATGATATATATATATTTGTTAGTAAAATTGTTGTTCAGTTCTGATTGGCAAATTGTAAACAGTATAGATAGGGGTGACCCACTGGAAAAAAATAAATCATTTAATTCTGAAGCACTCTTCCAATGTGCATATATTTTTATACTGTATTTTGATGAGTAAATTTGACAAACAGATCCGAGATATGACTGGTTGGGTAAAAGTCAGTCTAAATGGGCATGCATCTTCTAGTGTTGATTAATATATTTGCAAAGAGAAGAATTTACATAATTGAATCTTATCTGAAATTCAATAAGAAATGTGTTTTTTTTCTGAGACTTAAATTTTTATTTTACATTGATTTAACTGAAAGAGTAGAACATTTTTTCAAATAAAGTTAAGAACATACTGTGCAATAATTAAATAAAATAAAATAAAACAACATCATTCTGAAAATATTAGAAACATCCAAAAAATAACAGGGAAATCTCTTTAAAAAAAGAACTGGAAAGGGAAGGGAAATTCAAACAGCAGAAATGCTGGCCGTCCTATTATTGTAAAAAACAATTTTTAAATGATTATATGTTTTAATGTTGCTTGGTGATTAATTTATCAACATTAGCATTTTTTTTAAAAACTTCTCATAACATCAAGTCTGATTCTATAACTCTGATTAGATGTAATATCTAATAGTAAAGTAACAAACCCTCTAAATTATTTTTTCTCTCTTTTCATATTAAATTACAACTAATAAATGAACTTGAGCAATTTTGTTAAAAAAATGGATTTAATATTTAAATAATTGTATGAATAATTTCAAATACAGTAAATAAGGATAAAAGCTGACATGCAAAGTAATAATTATATATATATGATAATGAAAATATTTCACTACTATTTTGTGATTATACGTATGGCAAGTCTTAAAAGAATCAATACTTTCAATTATGAGGAAGTATTTTAAAATATATATCATCTGAAATTAGTCAAAATATACATCCTAATCATTACATTTAATTCAATTTTTTTAACCACTAGAAATTTTTTTTTCGTTTAATAATAGTATATGGAGGTAAGATCAAAAAAGGAATGAACATAATGTGGAATTTAAAATAAGGATTATAAAAAAATATTAGTTTCTTCTTTTGGTATATAATTGATTGATAAGCTTCTAAACTATTTATGATAATTGCAATACTTAAAAAATTATAAATCCTTCCTCAGCATTTCTGATGGTTTTACAAACCATTTTTTGTTTGCAGCATATAAGAAAGTTGAGAAAAAAATTATCTATAGAAAATCTATATTTCTTTTCTTTTCACCTCTATATGCTAAAATGTTCAATATGCTTTTTGGACTGAATAAACAAATTCCAGCTGGTTTTCTGTACTAAAATTGTTAGATACTATATGTATTATCATTCCTCTTATTCTACTGAGAAAGTTCAAATTCCTTCTGTATATTAGAAACTGAATACAAGTAAAAAACATTCCTAATTTTAAACTCTTTATCAACTTTAAAATTAGGAAATTAAGACAGAATTCACTAAAGAATTCTTATCTTAAACAACAAAGTACATGCAATAAAAATCTAAAACTTGTGGATGATAATGTATCCTTTTAAAACTCAAATCTTAATAATCTGGAAAAATTTGTTAGGGTCTAAAGCAATAATAAACAATGCAATTTATTATAACATTTTAATAATTAAATTTACATTTCATAAATATTTTATGTACAAAATAAAATTGATGATAAATGATTCAAGCAGTTCTCTTAAAAATAGAGATATGATAACATGAAAAACACAACAGTTTGTTGGATGACTTTTTTCCCAGTGTATTTGACTTTTTTAAATATGCATTTAAACGCTAGAAAGCTGCTTTATCAATAAAATTATCGACCAGTCATTTTATTCCATAAATGCCTCACAAAATTAGCAATTGTTTCACCATGGACAAGAGAGCTATCACGTTTAATATTTTGTTCTTCAATTAATTGCACTCCTCTTTCCCAATTCCACAGAATACGTCCACTATAGCATGATCTAAAATTCAATACATAAAAAATTAATTAACAATAAATAATATATATAATACATTTTACAAATAAACGATAAAATTGATGTAAATTCTTATAATTTTTTTTTAATTTAATGCTTACATTCATGTAATATATTAGTCTAGCAATAATTTTTTGACCAATATCTTATTACTCCAACTTAGAAGAATCAGCTTTAAAAAATTTTATCTAACATTATCAATAAAAAAAGAAAATAATTGAATAATTCTGTACAAGATCAACAGACTTACTTAAAATTGGCATTGCATTCCTCCAACTTCTCAAAAATAGATATGTTTTTTTTAGTATTAAATAAATATAACTTTTGATTTGTTTTGCTAAAGGCTGTCATCCAAGGATCTATTAATAGAAAAAGAACTTGGTAAGAACTATATGCCCTTAATATATTAAAGGTATATTTAGCTGCAAAATAAATAATACAGTAATTGTTGTTTTATTATTTGTCAAATCATTTAATCTTCATCACATTTTATATTGCAGTGTTGTATACACAAAACATGATGATACATTTCATGTAAGAATTGGATAAAGACATATCAATAAGATATATAATAAGCCCAACTCTCCAGAAATCCTCTACCATTTCCCTTAACAGTTCAATACACAGATCATCATATCACTTTAGTAAAAACTCATCATAAATCAGTATGGTTCTTTCTAAATCAATGCACTTTCATAATCTCTAGATGGTGTCCATAAATGGCAAATACTTAACATACTGATTAAAACTGAAAATCAATATTAAGTTAAAATAGCCAACCTGAATTTCTACTATTACTAATAATAAAGAATGCATGTATTCATACTCTCTATCACAGACTGTTTGATCTAAAACCATCAAATTTCATACGGACATACTATGGAAGATGAAAATGCACACTTTAAAGACGCTTTTTTTTATTTGAAATTTTAACAAAGTAACATTTTGAATTTTTCTCCAACAACTCTAAAAAATATAATTGGTGTTTTAAAAATAAATTAACAGCTTAAACCACTTTTATTCTCTCATCAAATATTTTATCTGTGATTCTCTTCCTTTAATAGAAACCAAGGAAGAAAGATTCTGTTCAATATTTGAATAGTTAAATTTCTTTTTTAATAATAAAAGAGATTATATAGTAGGGTTCTACAGGATATATCCTTTGATCTAGAATTACCATATTTGTCACATATGAAGTTTGGAGTCAAAATGTGCACTTGAAAGTATTTTTTTTAAATTTTTAATAATGTTTTTTATGAGATAACTTCAAAAATATTATATTGCAAAAATAAATTTTACTTCATGTAAAATTTAAAAAAAATTATCTTTTCAATGATAACCAAGCCTTTTGCAATATATATATATATATATTTCTATTTCTAATTACACTTAAAGAAATATTTCATAATAATATATTTTATTGTTGAAGCGAATATCAAATTGCTTCATTGCTGCCACTAATATTTCATGATGACTTTTTTCTCATTGTTAATGATCAAGATATGAAGATTCGGCTTATTTTTCTACATTGAATAAATTTTCAATATTAGACGGACTTTATTAAAGTTTTTGAAATTTTATTGCACTTACATTTAGGATTTAACTTCAAAATCTAGCAATGGACACAATATTTTTAAAAATTCCTCCTGTTTTTAAACATGGCTGCTCTTTCCTGTGATATAATTAAATATATAACGATTATTGACAGAAAAATAGGAAAATATATAGCACAAACAACCAAATGGTACAAGGCTTCTAGAAAGTACAAAAGTTATACATCCATCAAAATTTGAATTTTAAAAATATTTTGCACAGGAAGTTATTAAGATCAAGCTGCACAAAATATTTACTTGAATTTTTTAGAAATTATCAATCCTAGTGAACTAAGGGGTCACCAAAGGTGTTTAGTGAGAGATAAAAAGTTACAGCAAAAGTTAGATGAATCAGAATGTTATATTTTTAATGTCACTCTGATGTCCTGGCACTTTGATTTCATTAAGGTGGTTCATTTACACAAGTGATGTCTAAGATAATTTAAGTAACATGACTTTAATGTCAATGACAATCTAAAATTTAAAAATAATTTGTTGACAGAATGAACAATGAAGGTATGTCTAAAAGATCTGATTGAAATTCAATAACTAATATGCCTCTTCAATCAAAGGTGGCTAGTAACGAAAATTTGTAAAATCTTAAGTATTTACATGTGAATATTTAAATGAAATTAGAAGAAGAATGCATGAATGCATTTACGATATAATGTATATGAGGTACAGATTTAAAGCATTTTGACAATCTTATTTAAAAAATGCTAATGAAATATTAATTTAGACAATTCCTAACATTATTTAGTTCCTAGAAATAATATACTCATATACTGGAGTAGTAATGTTTTAAATTACTTTGCAAAATTGATTACTTTACTCTCTAAGCATTAAGAGATTTTAGATTTCCTCTTTTATTACTAAAGGCAATTCTTAAGCAATAGAAAAAGTATGTTAATTGTTTTATTTTATATTTCTTGATTTCCAAATAATGATAAAGGTAAATAAAAGAATAAATAGAACAGCCAAATCTAAGAACAATGAAAAATCAGAGTGATTTATTTGCACCCTCTTTCACCTAACGCTGAAAAATCATGTATTTTAGGAAAATTCTTTGTCATCTTCTCAAATTAAAGTAACTGAATAAAAAAATATGATGCAATATTACCTGCTGTAGTTTTAAAAATAAGTAAACCTGTAGCAATAATATGGCGTCCATCACCTAAATCAAAACACAGCCTAGGAACATGGGAATTCTTTACAACTCTCATAGCTAATCTGCAGAGGAAATAAAAATATTTTATTAGTAATGAAAACCAACAGCTATTTTATTATTCCTTTATATTATTTACAGTTAATTTTTAAATAACTCAAACTGTTTGATATTTAAAATTTTACAAGATAAAAAACAGAATACGAAAATTAAATAAAAAAGAAGTATCAACTGAGAAAAACACTAATACAATATTATATACAACCTTAAAAAAGGCAGCCTATTTAAAATCAATCAATAATAACAACTGAGATAAAAAAAATGTATAGTTGCAATACAGATTTTGAAATCTTTATCACTAAATGTAAAACAATTCAAAAGCATTTTATATTTCTATTTTTAAAAAATAAGGGAGAAAAATAGATTTGAGGAAACACTATTATAAATTAATGTTAATAGGCATTTAATTTTTAAAAATGTACATGGTTATTTTTGTTTAAAAAAATGGATTTTCCCCTCTACGTTTGGTTCAATCTTAATCTAAATTTCTACAGAATGTTAGCTCATTATGTTTCAGAAATATTAAAACCTTTTGAAATGAAATAACTTAATAATAATCATAACTTAAATAATTGATTATTTTTTAGCATTCACAGAAAGATATAAATTCAATGTTATAATATTAGCAATCATCAAATTTAAATTAATAATATAGGAATTAAAATTGTAACTAAAGTATTCTGTTAATTAAATTCTGTAATTATTCTATTAATTGTGTTATAGAAATACACAAGAACACCCAGTTAATATAATAATTATTCATCACATATGAAAAAGAAAAATACATAAATGTAACACACCCCTTTTCAAGATGGACTTACCTATCAAATATTTCTTCAATGTTTGTCAAATTCCAAATTTGTTTTACTCTAAAAGGAACATAATCTGATCTACTGGGCTTAGCAACTGCTTTTGCTAATTTTTCAGCCAACTGCATTCTAAACAAAGACAAGCAATTTTGGAAGCTTTACCTTACAAATGAATTCAATAAATAAAAACTATATAATTGATAAAAATCCATAAAAAAGCTGATTTTCATTATGAGATTTTATGCAATTTCTATAATGAAAATGAAACTTATTTTTAAAGTATTACAATTAGTAAGAAATCTAATATACTTCAAAATATTACTTTTAAGAGCCGATTTTTTTTAAGCATTACTCTATTTAATTTTTTTTTAAGATTACACTGTAGATTATTCAATAAAATATTAATTATAATTAAAAGTTGCAAAATATATCTCATGCACAATATTAAATTAATTATATGGGCCTAAACACATGAGAAAAACATATTCAAAACTGAAAGTTTTTATCTTAGTTAATTTTCACAATTTCAGGAATTTTTGTTTGTAAGAAAGGCATCTTGACATGTTTTTAATGTCATAAACTTCTTGATTAAAAGAAAATAGAATACGCCCAAAAAATATTTGTAAAATAGAAATTTCTCTAATTCCAACTTTACAATAAAAAAGCATCTAAAAAAATACCTTTTTTCAAAATGAAACTCTCGCACATCATTTCCTCCTAAGAATATGGCATCAATGATATGTAAAGCTGAAATTCTTCTCTGTGCCCTAGACTAAAACATTTTTTATTTTAATGATGCAATGAAACAATGTATTAACAGTAAAATTGAAAAGGCAAATTTATTAGTTATTTCACTTTTACTATTAATATAATTACTCACTTTTTAAAAAATATTATTTACATGTAAGTACAAAAAATTTAGAAAAGATTTATATCCATTAAGAATAAAAAAAAATTGTATTACAAAAGAAATAACTCTCTACAAATTGAGTATATTGAATTTGTCCATAAAACTATGCTGCTTAATAGAGGGAATGTCTAAATAATTCTAAAACAATATGTTATAATAAATAGCAAATATGCTTCATTTAAATAAAAAGTGGCATAAAAAATGAATGAAATATTTTTACATTCCTAGAAATACTCTTTTTCCTACAATGATGCATTGTAAAGGTAAGAAACCTATTGATAAATGGTTTAAAGTAGTTTACACAAAAATGTTACTCAAGTTGAAAATGTGGGAAAGTACTGTAATGTAGTGTTATACTCTGGTAAAATATTTTAAAATATGTTCATAATGAATTTCAAATTACTAATTCATATTTCAGAATAATTCCATCTTCAAATACTAATAATTATCAAAAGAAATTTGTGCTTTAAATAGAAGTATTTTATTTTATATTAATTCTTAAAATGAATGAAAGAAAATTTTAACAGAAAAAATTAATTTTCTATATGCCAATGCAGCCATCTCCGTGCTATCAACTTGAGTTGCCAATGATAAATTCTATAGAAAGAGTCATATTGATATACTCCAAATGCAATCAAAAACAAATATGCATATAACATACCTCTCCCTTAAGCTCTTGAATAAGTTCTCCGTAAAATAAAGTATTTGCTGGTAATTCTAATATGAGTTCTAGTTTCAGCCATTTTGAAGAATTTGAATCATATTGATAGATATTAGATTTCTAAAAGGAAGAAAAAGAATCCATTTAAATATACAAAATTTGTAAGTAAAAAAATGATTAGGATAAGTGCTAATATGGATTTTGAAACTTAGAAATTATACATTATGTTTATCATTAAATCACAGAAAAATTAAAGAATTACTATGTTAAACACTTTAAGCTGAAAACTCATATTACACACAGAGAGAGACTTTGAATTGAGAAGCATGCATGAAGCTCTTCATAACAAAACCTCTTACTCTTCATGATTTAATGGAAATAATCCAATTTTTATCCATTATCAAGATTGTAAGAGCTATGACCAGGCAGGAGATGCAGTCTGAGGATAAATGCAGAAAGTAGCAAAAAGAGTCCTTTTATGATTTTCTACCAAATTCCTTTCTTTAAGAGATATTCACCTACACCAACCTTATTTTTAGAAATTTTCCACAGAACAGTAGGGAAATGTTTCTTCTTAAATTCTACATCATTTATTTTGTTAATTCAATTCAAGAATTTAAAATCATAATTTTCAATAAATTTGAATTTTATTGTTTTAAAGTTCAAACTATTAATACATTATAATAATATTTATTAGAAAAACTTTAAAAGTCTTCACTACCAATTAAACAAAAATATTTTGTTAATTTTTCTCTAATATCAGCACAAATTACTAATAAATATAATAATATTCAAACTCTAAGCTCTTTTCTAATTTTTTTATGTATCCATTACTCTAATATCATTTTTTTTATTTCTGTAATTGCTGTACTTAAAAATATTTCTGTAATATAAGAAAATCAAAAGTCATGAATAATTTAGTGCTTGTCTTTAGAATTAAAAAGGCAGAAAAAAAAATTTTTTTTTCCTTGTTGTTTCAGTTAAAATCTTACAGTTATGAGGAATATAAAGTTAAAAATCATTTCATCAAATGTAAAATAATAAAAATAAAAATCTTTACACAAAACAATAATATATATATATATATATAATTTGAATGAATATTTACCCCTAAGCTAATGAACAAACTAGGTGGTATTTTTGTTTCGCCACATACTACACAATGGTAATCAAAAATTCTATCTAGTTTTTGCAATAAACTTGGAGTAAGAGGTTCAGGAGGATTATTAATGTAATTTAGGTTTTCTCCCTGAAAAAAAAGAAAAAAACAAGAATAAAAATACTAGAATTAAAATTTATTTTTAAATAAACTTAAAAGCAAAACTACTAAAAACATACAATCAAACCTTTTTTTAAAAACATCAGTTCTGTACACATTTTAATTAACAAATCATATTACATTTTAATCTAACATTAAGAAAATGTTACAGATTAAATCATGTCCAGAAACTAAAATTATATGTACACCAGAATAATGCAAAAGAAAATTAATGGAAATCATCTGGACCAGATTATCTTTAAAAGAGGATTTTACTAAAACCTAATAATACAAGTATTTACTTCAGATCAATGATTTTCATATAATACTTCAGCTTCCCATTATTTAGTTATTGAGAAATCTGGCCCTGAGAAATATGATAAATTCCAAATTCTATGTAACTAAGAATTAAAATTTATGGTGACATTTTGATTCAAGTGGATAGAAAATATCTAATTTTAAGAATGTGGATAGGTTTAATTTATTATAAAACTATCTATCGTTACATCATGAGATGCAATAATGTCTCTATATAGCAGGAAAATTCTTAGCATCATAAATGAAGTGTTTATATATATATATAAGAATTTTAAAAAATGCAGGAAAAAGCAGTTTGATATTCTACACACATGTCATTGAAATGATAATAGCTACATTTTCAAAATTATGGAAAAATAACAAGAATTTTTTTTAATGAAATGTTTGTTGATCAAAATAAAAATACCTGCATCAACTGTTTATATGCACCATTTGGTTCACATCTAGGAGGAGCAGACCTGGCTTTATCTGGTACCTGTTAAAATAAAACTGATAAATTATAAAAAATAATTTTAATCATAATGAATTAAGAATAACTAATAGATTAACCTAAAAGCAAATATAAATAGCATTTATTAATTTCTTATAATAAAAATTTATAAAAGAATCAAAATAAAATTTTAATAATACACATTTCAATTTTATTTTTTCCCTTCTACCCTTTCTTAATTTTTTCCCCTTTTTCTTAAAATATTTTATTTTATAGAGCAATAATTTTTTTTATATTCATGTAAAAAATTAATGAAAGCTTTGTTAATAATAAATTTTCGAAGCTACAATTTTCAAAATTGAGAGAACACGTTCAAGAGACATCATTTACATATGATCTATAGTGAAGTAACTATTAAGCAACACTTCTGCAAGTTTCAAAACAATACCATGGTCAAATATTACAAAACATTTCAGGTTACAATGAAAAAAAAAAACGGCTAAAGATTTAACAATATATAACAAAAATTTTAAGAAAATAGGCTACCTCAAGAACTCCACAGACAGATTCAACAATATTTTAACAATAATCCTTGATTAAAACATATGGGCAGTTGAAGAATACCCCTTCATATAATTTAATAGCAAAGTATTTTTGTATTTGTTATCTTATGTATGATCAGACATGCATACTCTCAATATTCCTTACAAAATATTACTTAAAGCAGGGAAGAAAATAATAAAATTATATATCAAAGATTTTTCAAATGAAACTATCTTTAAAAGACTATTCACATATTCTAGTTAACTTGAATAATAATAAAGAAAGATTTCAAAAGCACAGTACTAACTTTCCAAAGTGCTAAACATTCCTTTCGTATATCACTTTGTTTTTCTTCATGTAAATTACTGAAAATAAACAAGATTACATTACTTAACAAATGTCATGCAATTAACACAAACTTTATATAGTATGTCTTGAGACACACATATAGTAATGAAGCTGCATATACAATGGATAGGTTAAGATAATTTAAGCTTTTAACATAAGAAAAAAAAATTATTTTATTTTAAAGCATACATAACATCAAAATGCACAATATTCAGTATGAAAGGCAGAAAATATAATAAATTATTCTAAAAATTCAAATACTAGTTCAATTAAATTAATACTTTCAAGCAAAATAAATTAAGATGTAACAATTTATAAAGAAAATAAGTTGTAACAGTTTATTTATCAGAAAATTATAAATTAATTTTAGTAACAAAGCATTTAAAATATTTATAATAAGTAAATCACATTTCAAATACATACGTGTTTTGAGCAAAAACTCTTATTTTGTCCAAATGAATAATTTGATTAGCTCCTAATCTAAATAAAATGCAAACATTTTATTAGAGAAATATATTACATGAGCAACCTAATTATTTCTCTTAATAAATGTATATTAAAAAGATAATGTAAATTATTCTTCCTAATTTTCCATTCATATAAATTAAATTTATTATGATATGTGCTTGGCAATATAATTTTAAAATTTGATTAAACCTATGTGAATTAAAAAATATTCATGAAAGAAAAACATAAAATGAAGATGGAGTAATTCTTATGCTATATCATACAATAAATTGAAGAAAGAATCATACTAAATACTTGCCTTCAAAAAAAATCTATTTCTATGAAAAATAATTCTCAAAATAATAATGTACTCTGAATGCAAAATGCAATATTACACCATTTTTGAAAATATCATTTCATGCAGAATGGACTAATAATTGTAAAGAACAATGTTCAGATTCCATAATAATTTTTGTTGATAATCTGTACAATTAAGGAAATAATAAGAAAACCAGAAATTACATTTCTTCTCTTCTGTTTCCTCAATATAACAATGTTTTATGTCCTAATAGACTTATGCATATATTTGAGTATCAAGGATCAATTAATATACAACAATTTTAAATTAGTAGATGATTCTCCACCAGAGAAATGAATTTTAAAAAATAAAAAGAAAAGTTCATCCTTCTTTCTTATCATAAATATTAGCTCTTTAAAAGTTAAAACAAAATTTTGTCTCCATCTCTAAAAATTTACATAATTAATGAAAAAATTAATACATTGTGTAAGCAAAAACATACTTAGAAACAAAAATTTATATATATATATATTATATATATATATATTATTAAGAATCACATTTTATTATAAAAACACTAAAAATGTGTTATAACACTAAAATAGAATTATAGAATAGATTTTACAGGTAAAATATGGAAATTTCCTTTGAAATAATTTTATCATAATTGCCAAGCATTATGAGATGATCAAACATGTGAATTAGAATTGAAATAATTTATAATCTTAGTGAAAATAATAATTTATTTTCAAGAAAATATTTTTGCACTAAAAAAATTACTAATACTATTTACTAATTAAAAAAACTATTTCAACACATTTCCCAAAATTGTTTAATTATTATTGATATCCATTTATAAGAAATGAAAATTGGCTATACTTATGGAGCATCAATGACATTTTTGTCAAGTGGGCAATGCAGAATGGTATTTATTTCCACAATTATTTGTATTATTAAAAAAAATAAAAATATTTCAATCCTTTCTTAAGAAGAAAAGCACAAAAGAAAATCAATCAATTTCATTAAAAACTTTTATATATAAATTACAAAGAAATGAAATAAATTTCATAAATTTTTGTATAATATTCACAGTTTATTTCATGTACCCCATTAAATTTCATTCAAACCCTTTCCATACATATCATCACAATCATTAAATAAATAATAGTAACATTCTCTATAATGTACATATAAACTAATTTATTGGATGTATATTTAAACACTTACTTATTATTTGAGGTGACAATATAATCATAAAATTCCTCATTCTCCTTTAAAATATCAAGTGGGACAACTTCTGTAATGTCTGTATCACATGTTGAACTAGAATATTTTCCTAATTTTTCATTTATTTCAAACATATAATCAGCAATATCTTTAATATCTTCTTTCAACCATTTGCAAATAATGTATCTAAAAGAAACGAAAACCAATAAAACAAACAGATACAAAAAAAAGTAAGAAAAAAAATTACATGCAGTGATTTTGAACAAAAGAAAAATTGCTAACAAGATTACTTTGAAAAATAATTTTATTTGAACTTGCAAGCAGCATGAAATTAAATAAACATTTTTGTTAAAATTTTAAATACGTTTTATTACTGATAATATTTTAAGCTATAATATAAGCTCACACAATGTTGAATTTTCAACACAAATGTTTAGTTTCAATTGATTCAGACTACAAGAAAATAATTTTTTAAAACTCATTTTTCTTTGAAGATTAGAGATTTTTAGATACAACTTATTTTGTAAAAATATTATTAGAGAATGAAGTTTTAAAACAATTTCATTGAAATATTTTAAAATTAGTTTTCAAACAAATAGCTAAACAAATACAAAAGAGAGCATATACTTAAGACAATTTTTTTACACCTTTTAACCTTTATAAAAATAAGAAATTTCATAAAAATGTGTAAAAGGAAATATATACAATGTCATTGACATCATTACATTAAAATAGTGCCTTTTACTTTCATTTAGTAAGTCATTAATTGTAAGGTTCTCATCACTAATTTTTTACAACAATTATCTAAAAAAATTTAAAATATAACTGTGTATAATCATTTCTAACTCTAGTGTAAAGATAAGAACTTATTAAAAAATACACAAAAAATATTTGTTCAAACCTTTCAGAATTTGCTGGTCTGCTAGTGTTGGGTTTAAAAATGCATATCTTTTCAAAAGCCATGCACATTAAGTAGACTAGTCCAACACTAAAATTAGTGAATAGGTCAAATAATTTGCAAACAAAATGTCCACCTAAAATAAGAAATTGATAGTTTAACAAAATTAAAATATTTCAAATGAAACTTTTACTTTCAACAGACTTTTCCACTAAATAAAAAAATTTAACTGCATAAAATAAATATCGACATGATTATTCAATAAAATAATAAACATATGTTTAAAAAAATCCAAATCTATGAAATTAACAATCATTTTTAAATACCCATAAAAGTATAATTTATTAAAAGACGTTAGGCAAAAGTATAAAATTAACCTAATAAAAAAATACACACTGTACACTCATTTGTAGAAATACAGATTATTTCAACAACAAAAACAGAATCTTTATAATTTCAATGTAAACTAAATAAAATTGGATGAAATATCACATCCATAAAAACAGAATTAAAATAGTAATGTCATACATGTATACAGTTCAAATATTGCATTTTAATTTTTTAATAAAATTGTATCACATGACACATACATACACAGCATTCCCAAATATTAACCGCAAGTTTTTTAGCAGTAAAATATCATGGCAAATTTAGAATGCATCTTTGCATATAAAACATTACCTTTCCTGAGAATGAGCAGAGCACAAAGGAATTGGCAAAGATATAATCTTTTAGATAGAATTTCCTGTTCATTTTCTCTTCCTTCAACTGAGAATCCCTTAAAAATGAAAATCCTAAATTAATTTTTAACACAAGCAACAAGTAAGAACAGATAAAGAATAAACAGAACACAAAATACTGAAGAGTAAAAAGACTAGTGAAAAGCAAGGACAAAAAAAAATCAATTATAATATTTTATATTAAATTAAATTTTTTATACAATATACAAGTTAGTGCCCATTTCCTAGCTGCTATTGAAATTAATTTTATACAAACTAATTAATGTAAAGATAGAAAAACTGATTATTTGCTTTGAAATCAAAACAGCCAATAAATAAGAAAATATTTATTTGTTATTTAATTTTAGTTAATTTAATTTAATTTTAGTTATCTTGCACATATAGAGATATGATTCATATAATCATGCAGATACACAAATTCAAAAAAGTGAGCCATAAAAAAAAACATGTGTAATACTATCTGCTTAAGAGCTTAGTAAAATGTGAAATTTGTATTTAGTAACACACACCATATTGGGAAAAAATATGTTAATTATAATAGCTTTGAAAAATAAAACTGTAAATAGTACTGAGTAAAGAAATAAGGAAAAAAATAATTACACCATCAGCCATCATAAAATGAACCCCTTTACCCTCTGTATTCGAGCGAACAAACATCTGAAGGGACTTCAGATTTCTAGGTGAATAAATATCACCATCCTCATCCTCCCCTGAAACACACAATAAAGCTAATTTAAAAAATGAAAACTACATGTAAAAGTTTAGGAAAGGTAGAAAAAATTCAAATATTATTTCATGGAAAAAAAATTATTAGTAGAGCAGTAGACCATGTAACCAAATAAGTGAACATCAATTATTTGTCTTGTCTCATGACTTTAACACCCAATTTGGTTTAATTCTTTTTTAATTACATTAACATCCTATTTTAAAGTTGAATTAAACTTATTTTGGGGCAGACATTATAATTTTGAAACATGTCAGATGACAAGAACAATACTCAATCAACATTCCCATTCTAAACTTCTACAAAATACTAGAATAAGAATATTAATTAACCCAACATCCTATATTAACTCAATAACAGAGAACTTCATTCATGATATATTTAGAAAGTGAAGCAATTCTTTTATACAAGAACTTGACATAATGCTTTTTCAAATCTTCTTTCTAGCAATGCATACTAACAAAAAAAAAAAAAAAAAATCATAATTGTATGTATACAACTGAATGGAAAAAAACAAAATCTAATACTTTTATTGTAATTATAATAAATCCTCGAGAAATTCAAATGATAATAACGAAGTTCATTTGCTTACATAAAAACAATGAAAAATCAAATTTCTCAACTTACATGGTTCTCTACTGCTCTTCAACACATAAAAAAGTACAACTATTTAATTCTAAAATATTTAATTTAAAGTCTTCAAAGATTTCTGCATACAATATCCTCAGACTAGAAGACACTTAATCATAGACTTTTAAATTAAAATTAAGAACAATTGACATATAATATATTTACCATAGTAAGGTTCAAAAGTTTCAGGTGGACCAGCAAAGAAATCTTCAAGTTTGAAATCATTTGGACCCTTCAGAGTGAAACCGAATCCCTTACATTCCCATTTTTTCCTCCAAAGAACATATTCTGAAAACCCTCCAGGTCCAGCACAAACATCGGCAAAATATAAAAGTTCATTCTCACCAACAGCTGATTTCTGTAAAAATGGAGTTATGATGCAATTTCATAACTTTTTAGAATAAAAATTGCAAAATTAATTTATTTTTTTATCACGCAAGAACTCAATGTAAATTTCATGCATCTGGCTAATAAAAGATTTTTAAAAATTCTAAATTAAAAAAAATTATTCAAATGATCACTAACATTTGATAAATATCAACATTTAATGCCAAGCTTTAGTAACTAATTGGTTCAAATGGTACTAGATTTATTTGTTTCTATTAATTTTATTCTACTATCAGTATTTACTAGTTTTTATTATTATTATCATTAATATCATGTAAACATGCAGTTTTACATAGCTCTTTTGATTTATAGTTTTTCAAACAATTTCAAAATTTTAATTCTTTAATTTCCAAATACAAGGGAAAACAAAAATGAATGTCGTATCTGCACATGTCAACATTTGTTTACCATTAATCAGTTCATTTGTTCTTCACAATTGTACCAAAGACATTTTTAAATGGAAGTAATTTGCTTACTTATGCTTTTTTTTTTTTAAATTTTTAGATGAAATGGTCAGCAAATTGCAAGATGAAATATGCATCTGGTATTCTTTGCTTTTTGAGCTTTACAACAGTAGTAATACAACACTTGCTACCAAAAAGATTTCTGTTTATCCACATGCATTAGACATTTGTAAATACTAAAGGTATTTTTCTTATTTCACATCTAGGAATGTCAATCTTTCCAACTCGTACTGATCACAAAGACATTTATCCAGACAATGACATGCTATGATAGAAATATAAGTAAATCCATGTTACACAATTCAGGAACTATCAAACACACTTAATTAACTTAGATTGACTATTGAAGAATATTTGCAGTAGATTGATAAAATAAGCAAAGCAGGTGTTTGGGTTTAATATAATCTGCCCAAAGAAAACAAAACTAACCAATCCCCCATATGAAACTTATTACTTCATCACCACAATAAAGAAAAATTTATTTGATTGCTTGATCACTGGAGATGAAAAATGGGTCCTCTGTAATAGTCTAAAACAGAAAAGACAGTGGCTCTCTAAAAATGAATAGTTACAGAAAGTACTGCTAAGCCATGCTTACATTCTCAAAAGCTACTTTTGTGTATTTGGTAGAATATTTGTGGGATTGCTCATTTTAAAGTGCGGAAAGCTGCATAAACTGTAAATATACACAGATCTTTACTGTGAACAAAGGAATAAAGTAAATCAAACTTTAATTAAAAAAATATTCAGCAATTTTCAATAGAAACAGTATTATTATGCAATAAAATTGCACAGAGTGAGATGAACCCTAGAAAAAAAATTAATGAATTAGTGTACGAAGTACTGCTTTATCTAGTATACTCCCTTGATATTACAGCATCAGATTTCTATTTTCTCTGATCATTACAAAATTTTCTATGTAACAAAAAAATTTAAACATTTTGATGATAGACCAAATGCCATTTCCCAATATTTTGCTCAAAAACCAATTGATTTTTATTGATTCAGCATTGAAAACATTAAATGGCAAACAGTTGATGATAATTGGTTATATCACTAATTAAAAACTTGTTAAACACTGGTTTGCTTTAATTTAATGTAAAAAAAATATTACTTTCCAATTCCCTTGATAGTTTACTAACTAATAATAGAATTAAAAAACGTTAATAGTTTTTTATATAATAATAATAATTATTAATTAATATGCTGTTTATATATTGTATTTACATTTTTAAATCAATGATAATTAAGAAATGAAATTATGAACAAAATAATAAAAATATATCAAATTTAAAACAAGAGGAAAAAGAAATATTATATACATATTATAATTTAATAAACTGTTTTTAAATAAAAGTTTGCACTTACTCCATACATATCTTTTGGATCAGTGAACATAAAGTCAAACATTGCATCTATATTAGCCATTTTCATTGCAGCTCTAAATAATAAAAATAAATATTATTTTGTTTTGTTTAATACACTGAATTTATTAATATGAAAGACAGATTCACATGCCATACTGTAATTTTTATATTTACATTATATTTATTTTTATAACATCAATACCAAAAGTAAATTTCAATATTATATTAAACCAAATTGAGTATTAACATATTAGAAATTTTTTTCATTTATTTCATTGAATCTTTACTTAACGAATCAAAAATATTTTTTAATATCTATATATATTTCAATTACTGTATCTTCAACTTTCAGTCAGATAAAAAAACCTAGTAACAGCAACACTAAACCACTTATAAGTATTGATATATTTTTATTTCTTTAAAAGACAGATTAAATGGAAAAATATCTGCTACAAGGAATAATGAAACATAAATAAGAAAATATGTGCATTAAGAATCAATGTATATTAAATAAGCAACACTACTAAAATAAAATAAATTCTTCTTAATTTTGAAAAACGTTATGGCAAACATTTTTTTTCCGGATTAAAAGTACTAGTCATCTTACAACTTTGGAAGATTCCTGCATTTATGAGGTTATTAAATTTGATAAAATTTTATTACTACCTAGCACTAATGTACATCGTATAAAAATATCGGTACTGATTAAATGAATTTGAAAAAGAGCAATGAATTAAGGTAATTTTAAACTAAAATTTTTTTATAACTACCTGGAATCGATATACATCTTATAAAAACAAGCAGCAATTTACAGAAATTTTTTTTATTAAAATAAACAGCAATTATGATAACAGTAATGAACACATTTAATAAAACATACCTATTCAGGAAAATCCCACCACGAATGGTTTCAAATGGATTTGAACGGGTTCTTGCTTTTCTCATTTCTTCTGGTTCTAAATTATCAAACACACTCTAAAGTAAGAAAGAAAATTTATGTAATGAGTGTCATAGTGATTTTTAGTTGTTCTTTCATTTGAATCTTAGAACTTAAAAAAATAATAACTTTAAACTCTTTTCATTCACTGAGTTTTCTGTAAAATTACATATTTATATAATATGTGATAATTTATTTTCGGGAACATGGGATATATAATTTATTCTCAGGAACTTCAATAATTTTATATAAATATGTGCATCTGCTAAAGTATTAAAACTATTACACAAATAGATTGCATAGTTACCACAATAGCAGTATTTACCTTAATTGTGTGCAGGGAAGGGGAGAATTTAGAAAAATATATAGCAAAATAGAGATTACTTATTCACTATGATATGCTTTTGTTAGGGAATATTTTTATTAATATTATATTATTTAAAAGTGTATATTTAAAAATATTTGCAATTCATTCAGTTGTTACACACACACACACACACACACAAACACACACACACACACACACACACAAACACACACACACATGAAAAGAAGATTTATGGTGACAATATGAAAGCAGTCAAATGATTGAATTGCTTCAAGTATTATACTAATTTTTTAAAAAAAATATTGTCTCATTTACATATTTTTTATATGTTAAAATATCTAATACAGTAATATATTAATGCCAGTTATAAAAGATCTTAACAGTACTATAAACAAAATTGTGTGGAATAGCCAAATATCATATATTACATTCAAATAAATAAAAAAATAATTTTAATTCATTAAAAAGAATAAGTTTTAACATCTTTAAAAAAACAGCAAAAATATTAAGGAAACACTCATGTTTTTACCTTATAAGTAATAACTTTCTTCAAAATTTCAGGATCACAAAATTCTGTTTCATTTGTAATGGTTTTTATTTTCTAAGAAAAAGTATATAAAATAACAATTAAAGAAATAAAAAGGAACATTTTGATTTAAATCAATAATATGTTGCATTCTCTTACAAACTAATTTAATTATAAAACTATAAACAATGCAAATACCTCAAAAATTTCACAAACAAATTCAACATACCATTGCTTAACAAGCAACAGCATCCATTTTAAGAAGAAGAAATTGATACATTGTATTCATTACTACCAGTAATGAATACAATGATTTTTTTTTCACATACATGAGATTTGGTTTCATATTGAATTAAAAAAAATGCCAAATTCATATTGACTTCAAAAAATTCAGTTTCTTTCTTCTTTAAGCAAAATTCCATCCAATGTCACCTGTCTCATTTTCTGGAAAAATGAGCTAAGTGACATTGCTTTATAAGCAAGATTGTAATGAATTATATAAACATAATTGAAATTTATTTCTAAAAAATATACAATTATTTTTATGTAACATAAATGACATACCTTTCCCTCTGCAATCCATTCACGTAATTGGAAAAGTTTTGGAAGCTTCAAATTTAAATCAGGCATCCAATCAATTTCCTCTTTAATACTTATCTAAGTGATTAATCAATGATTTCACATTAATTATTATTAATATTTTCAAAATGTAAAGACAAATACAAAACACTGATTATAATAGTATTGATTAGCACCTTTTCTTGAGAAGCATCCCAAACTATATCGGAAGGTTCCAAACCAGCAATTTTGAGACCAAGACCTCTTCGGCCACGTTGTTTAGAAGCCTCAACAATGTTAACTCTTCCTTGTTCATTTTTACCTAAACCTTTACCTGTTTTATATCCCATTCTAGCCTTTAAAAAAAGATTAAATATTTTTATTTAAAGAGCAAAATAATACAAATATTATATAATATTTTCATTGATATATGATATCTATATAGATATATTTTGAAAATCATATTTTAAAACTTACCATCATTTTCATAC
Organism: Argiope aurantia; assembly: GCA_026543865.1. Taxonomy (NCBI): domain Eukaryota; kingdom Metazoa; phylum Arthropoda; class Arachnida; order Araneae; family Araneidae; genus Argiope; species Argiope aurantia. The sequence continues at coordinate 173,165 of JAPMOR010108218.1, read as the reverse complement.
CAACTCCATAACTGCCATTCAAAATATCCATACTAGGCATATTTGCTACAACTGGTTTTGCTGGTGCACTTTTTTCTTCACTATCGCTATCAGTTTGATCCATTAATAGTTCTGAAATCAAAAAATAATAATACATAATTTTATTTTCATTTTTAAAGGTTTTTTTATTTATTTAAGGTCATTTAAAGATTTATAATTATTTTATGTTTATCTACTGAAAATGAAATCTTAAAGCATGAGTAAACTAAGTGCCTCAACTTAGAAGCATCTTTATCTGTAAATTTATATATATCAAATATATTTTCACATACATAATTTGTAAATTTATACACAAAAATATACAGAAAAGATCATGTACTTATCACTTGTGAGTCCATGAACATTATAGCACTTTAACTATCATTAAACAAAATAAACAAGATCAAATACAAACTTTTGAAAAATGTATATCTGATTTAGACACAAAATATTTATTTGAATTAATGCACCTTTTTTCAATAACTAAAATCAGGCAAAATTTATAATTACCAATATTACATAATTAAAAAAAAAAAACTCACCTCTTTCAATGTACTTTGCAGGATTTTTGAAATCCCCTTTAGATTTTTTAGGAACTGGTTCTGAAATTTCATCTTCAGTATCATCAGTACTGAATCCTATATTATGATTGATAGTATATTATAAAATCTTTAAAAAATTGGTATAATATTACATAGTAAAAATATATGAAGTAGTAAATTAATACTTTCCTCACTTCTTCCTTCAAAGGAAAAGACGAAGTCATGCAGCATTTGATATCACAAAAGAAATTGTTTTTAATTTTAGACAAAAAGAAAAAAACATAATATACAAAGAAAGAGAATTTTAGATGCTATAACAAACAGATGCAAATGGGTGTGAAATGCATATGCAAAATCGAAATACTACATTAAAATATTTCAAGAAAAATGTAGAATAAATATATATCAAATAATCATTATATTTAAAATAAACAATTATAAATTTTTCTTTTATTTCTTTACATAATATATCCATTTTATAGTTCAACTTGACTACCATTTATCCCATATATAAGTGAAAACACACACACACACACATATATATATATATATATATACTTGTAAATCATACGGTTTAGGGGGGGGGGGGAGAAATAGTAGAAAAAGATAAAGCTATATAATAAATTTTTAAAAATGGATTAAAAATCATGGGGAAAATTGTATGGTGTTAAATCTAATGTCACTGTAAAGCTAAGTTTTTGAATTTTAAGATGACATAAGAAAATTGTTTCAGAGGTGATTTGTTGAGAAGTTAAGAAACTTTTTTTCTATTCACCTTATCTTTTTGGAGAGATGTAAAAACCTAATAATAGTTCAGTTAACCCACCTAGATGTTAAGGAGCATAAGTGCTAAATTTTGCTTGAATCTTTCAAGATATCTGGAATTGTACTATGTCCACACAAACAAATGGATATTCAATATTATGCATTTAAATTATAGCATTTGGGGTGAAATTATCCAATAATGTTTACAAAAAATGTTAACATTCTTTTTTGCAATTAACACTGATTTCATCCCTTGGTGAGCTATTAATGTGTAGAGTGCATTATACCTTTTAATCCTTTGTTTCTATCTTATTATTAATGTATGATTTACATATATAAGCAGTTGAAAGATTTTGATGAAATTAAAGAAATACTTTTTATAATACAAAATTCTATACTTAAGAATATTTAATAACAATGCTTAGAATTATTTCAAGACCAAATAAATAAATACATTTCAATATATTGAAAATTATTATATTCCATGTAATAGCATTATCATATAGTTTTCTTAATGCAGCCAAATTATCTGCCTAATGGTAAATTATCACTTTTCAGGTACGAAAATATTTTTTAAAAAAATTACTAGTTTGAAGGCAACTTTGAAAAGGTTGTGTCATATTTATTATTTCTAGAAATACTATAAATTTTCTTTTAGAGAGAGAGAGACAGACAAAATGCAGTTTAGCATTTTTACACAAACAAAATTTTGTCATAATGAATGTTTTAAAAGCACAAGATGAATATAATAAGTAGTAGCTATAAAAAAATAGACAGAACTTACGTCTTTCAGAGTATTTATTCGGACTTTTAAAATTTGCTGTACCAGCATTGGCCATTTTCACAAATAAATCAGCATGACTTTCCTCTTCATCAGTACTATGAGCTACAGAAAAAAATCCAATCAATATTTTTTTAACTTTAAAGGTGTAAATGATAAAGGTTGCAAACCTGCTTTTCATAAAAAACCATTTTTTTTTTAATTTTAATAATGCAAATGATAATTATGGAGTCACAAATAAGCAACATGAACTATGAAAATAGTACTATTTTGCAGTCATGAAGAATAAAAATATAAACATTTTCACAAAGTTACTAAATAAAAAAATAACCTGAATCAACTTTGTGTGTGTGTGTGTGTGAGTGTGCAAGTGAGAATGTTCTTTTTTTTTTTTTTTTTTTTTTTTGCAATTTGGTGACTGTATCAGAGAAAGATACTGAGCTATATGTAAAATATTGAAAATTCTTTGCAATATTTTCATGAAATATTATTAAGAATTTCTCTGTGATTAAAATTTTTATTTTATTTAGCTATAAAAATATTATTTACCACAAATATTATTACCACAAAACCACATCTAAGTGATAATCAGGAAACAACAACAACAACAACAAACAAACAAACAAAAACGGAGATTTTTTCTATTTTTTTAGCATGCTGCAATGTCAATTTTCTGCATAGTGTTCCATTTAATGAAGTAAGAGATAAAGTGAATACACTAATTAAATGAAAAAAGAAAAAACTAAGAATATGTAGTAAATGCATGTGACATATCATCTTGTAGATTGAAGTTTTCAGTTTTTCTTCTTTAACTTTGCTCTAGATATAATAAGAATAAAAAGGGCACTTTTACATATTAATCTTGTATTGAACATCTGTAATCATTATGAGTAATTTAATTAGTAACTTCTTTGACTTCTAGCTCATCAGGAAATGCAACTTCTGAAAACAAACTAAAAGAAAAAAAGTGGAAAAAACAAACACCACCACATATTAAAAAAAAATTATAACACAATTTTTGCTAATGACTTTTATCTGAATTAATGGAAAGGAAAACAGAAATATAATCGATGAAATTCATTTCCCACACTACTTAAATTCATCAAAACATTTCTCATATCTATTTTAAACTGAAGTAAGGAATAAAAAAGTGGAATAACAATAAGTAATAAACTAAAAAAAAAAACATATTGAGTCTACAAGAATATAGAAAAAATATTAATTACATGCTTAAAATTGCTGAAAGCATATATTAGGTCCTTACTGCCTTGTGTGCATGAATATATAAAATATACTCTTCAGTAATTTAACTATTTAATTATACCCATTACACTGGAATCCAATGAATATGTTTTAAAAAAGGGTTGCCCAATATGTTTGTATCATGGAATATAGCTATTGAAATGATAAAAATCTATAGTAATAAAATTATTTACCACATGGAAATAAATGATACATGGTTTTTTGACAGTTAAAGAATGGGGGGGGGGAAGCAAAATGATAATAGTGGTTTAATATATTTACAACAAAAAACTGTAAGTGATCTGAACATCTCAAGATACTAGCACAGTCAAAATAAAGTTTCTAAATTTTATTTAAAATAAAATGAAGGGTAATTATACAAATAAAAAAGTGTATTAGACTTCAAAGAATTATAATTCTTTAAAATTAATGCATTATATTAAGAGAAATGGTTTCAAGAATTTCTTTTTTCAAATTAAATAGGAAACAAATGAAAGCATACTTCTTTTCAATCCACTCCAGGATTCATATGATGCATTAGTTTTACGTTTTCCATAGTCTTCCTCACTTTCACTTGTGCTAGAATCTAAAAAAAAAAAAAAAAAAAAAAAAAAAAAATAAATCATATAAATTTACTTAAGCTCATAAAACTTTATTAATACAAATATTATTAAAAAAAATCAATTTAGCTTTCAAAAAAGTTTTGAACAGATTTTCTATTTAGTTTCAAGAATATATGTGTAGATTCATGTTGAACATTCTCAAAATAATAATGGACTGAAATTAGCTTAAATTTTTATTGAATGCCCCCCCCCCCCTCTTAATCTTTAAAACGACTGTTGATTCTTTAATTAAAGGTTTTTAATGTTTATTGGAATGACTGTGCACCTAAAAAAAATGTCAATACCAATAATGTTACAAACATAAAATCTAGCAAGGCAAACTTCATCTTCAGATCCATTTTGTTAAATATAAAAATATTTGATTTAGCAATATGATGTTATATCTTTTACTATATCTTATGTTTAAAAATTGAAATTGTTCCATACGAGCAGAACTTTTCTTTACTCAATACTATTAATGTTTGCATTCAGAATATAAATAAATAGATAAAGGAATAAAGAATCAACATTTTTCAAATAAATTATTGCATTTCACGAACATGCTAATATACTTAACAGCAAATCTCTCTCCCTCCATTTTTTTTAAAGTCCAAAAATATTGTAGCAAAAAAAAAAAATCATCATGATAAAATTTAACTTTAGTTGGTTTATATACTAATATCAAAATGACAGGACCTTCTACTTATTTTTTCTAAAATTTCCCTTATTTTTTTATATTGCATTTTTTTTCTTTTATATACTTCCACCCTTAATCATTAGTAAATACAATGTTTTCAATCCACAATTAGATTTTTTGAACAATCCCCTGCAAATATATAAGGCATTAAACAAAATACTTGGAATCTGTAATCAATCCCTTCAATCAAAGAAAATTCTCCATACATTTGTAAAAATTTTGTTAAATAAAAAATCATATCTTTTCATTATCAATTAATATCATTTTATTATTCATTTATATTTTACAATAACTTTCATACTAGAGAAGAATGTCCAACATTTTATTAGAAAAAGTAGGGAAATAAAATCACGTTTACCTTCTTTTATATATATATATATATAAAGATAGCACTGTAATGTGAAAGATATTATCTTTGGAGATGGAATATTTTATAATATGTAATAACAAAACAAATAAACACTACTATATCAAGCATTTACAAGCCCTTTAATAAATGTTCTAATCTCCTAAAACATAATTATTTAATATTAATTTCTCTATTTTTTTAAACTGTTAAAATAATATAGAGCAAAGATAATTAGCTCTACATCAATATTTATCACTATAGTCCTCTTTGTATCATAACCCCATCTCATAAACAGTCCATTACTGCAGAAATTTAATTCAGTGCTTAAAAACTTCGCAAAAGGGTTCGTTAAAAATTATTCATTATTCTACAAAAATTTGTTACACATAAGGATAATATTAGATATTAAATATTTTTTTGTGAAATTACTTCTTTTTTCCCCTCTACTACAAAGGGATTATTTTAAATACAAAAGCAGACGCAATTTATCAGTCATCAATATGTATATTTATTTCAGTATGTGATAATTCACTAACTCAAATGATATGACAGTTAAATATACAAACGAGTTAAATAAAACTTTATTTCAAAACAAAAATTGAAAGGCCCGAAAGAGAAATTACATAAACTAAACTTTTTAAAAAGATCAGAGTAATGCGAAACTTCGATATTAAAAATTTAAAGCCGACATATTAATTGCCTTTAATATGATAATATTACCAAAAGCCGATATATAAAAAGCACATAAGAAATTGTCAAATATGTGTGTATGAGAGTTTATAGTGTCAAAAATATACGAAAACTAACAAAGTCAAAACTGTTTACGAAGGCATATTTTTTGGAATTCGACGCAATAGTTTGTAATTCAAAATACATACCACTTAGAGATTTGAATTTATTCATTATTTTATAATTTTTGAGCTTTTTTAATTTCAAAGCAATATAATATGTTTATCCACATTAAACGATAAACTGCATTTTTCGGTACAAAAATATGAAATGATTTCTAGTAGTTTTAAGAGACAGTGATACTAGCACGAAATAACTGGTTTCTAAACCGCCATTTAAAATAGCAGAGTGCTCTTTTATCCAATGGAAGAGGGTAAAATCATGAATCCTTCTGTCATTGGCGATTGCCTATATGTAACTGAGCCACTCATGATGAGACTATGAAGATAAAAAGGCGTGGAAAAGTCCTGAAATCCAAGCTTCCACTACACTTAAACTCCGCCTTAAAAGAATATAGTTCTGTTTATAACCAGTTACATTTTACAGTTTCAGTTCCCATTTACTCATTGTACAAACGCTGTTAAGTCTTATAATTATTATATAATCATCATTTAAAAAATAAATTTTCAAAAATAAAACATCAAAAAAACTATCTAAAAGTAGATGTTAAATATAAAAATCACTTTTGAATCAAAATTACTCAAGAGCTAGAATTCCGAAAGAAAACTAAGGCCAAAACTAATGGATTCCGACATAAATTCAAATTTCATTTATATTTATAGTTTTTTGTTGTAATTAATTTGTAGATCAATTAATTTATTGTAATTATTAATTTTGGAAAGTTATCGGATTTGAAAGAGAAGGACGAAATCCAAATATTTGGATTTCGATTTGGATTGGATTTCTTATTTGGCAACACTAATTTTATTGATGTACTTTTGATGTTCTGAGTTTTTTAATCAATTTGTAAGTGTAAAAGCAGAGTCTTTGCGTATATTTAAAAAATTCTTTCGTTATTTTCTCTATTCCATTGCATTATATTTTTTAAATTTATAGAGTTCCAGCAAGTGTATTCCACAATGGCTTCTATGGAAATTGATGAAGAAATGGACAATGAAGCTTCTGAAATGTCAGCTTCAGCAAGCACTTCCAGAGGTGACAAAAAACGCTTTGAAGTTAAGAAGGTAAGGTTTTTGTTTGTTTTTTAGGAAAAAAAATCAATTAATTTTCATAACAATGAAAATTTCATGCCTTTTTGTGAAAAATGATAATTGTAACTTCTCATAGGCATAAAATTATTCTTAATTATTGGTTTTAACTTGCTTGAATATATAACTGCATTTAATGAAAGCCCTCACTTGTAAGTGGCATTTAAATTTTACAAAAATTCGTTTTATATGTGAAATATCAAAAAAATTTGTGCTTTAAACAAATTTTAATTTTATAGCTTTTGAGATCAGCTGGCCGTTCTATAAGATTACTCAATTTTCCCCCTTTCATCTTATGATAATGACTTGAATTTTGATAATTTTTGATAAAATTTGAAACTAAATGGAGTGCATTTTGACATGCATATATTTAAATCTTAAATTTATTAAAAAGCATTAAAATTCATTGTGGTTACCATAAGAAAATCCAAGAAATTGTCAAATAGTTTGAATACAGATTTCAGCTAATTGTCTTTGTATAGCAAAACAATAAAAAATATATCTCTGTGTATAAATTATCTTATAGTGTCTTAAATAGTTTTTATGTAATATTCTGTTACTAAATTTCTAAATAAAAATCAGAAAATTATATTAATTTAAATAATGATATTAGGATATCAATGTCATCATTATTTGATCAATAATATTTGGTATAATTTCAAAGTATGTGTTTAAACTGTGGTGTCTAGTTATAAAATGAAGTCGTTTATTGTATGAAATATTTACACTTATAGCAAAACAATAAAAAATGATAAATAAAATTTTTAATGATAAATATTTTTTATAGTGGAATGCTGTAGCATTGTGGGCTTGGGGTATGTAAAATTACTTAACTTTTTTTTTTTAATTTCTCTGCTTTCCATTTAAACATTTAAAATAAAAAAAATTTATTTCTTGCAGATATTGTTGTTGATAACTGTGCAATTTGTAGAAATCACATCATGGATTTGTGTAAGTTGCAAATCTATGTTATACCTTTAAGGAATTATATATACTCTCTCTTTGATGTATTTAAACACCTTATAATTTACCGATATTTTCATGTTTAAATTCATTTTTTTTTGTTATATTAAGTTTTTTGTTTTACTCCTGTCAAAGCTTATATGCCAGGTAGTTCTACTGAAAATAAACTCTTAAATTTTTTTTTTATATATATTACTAGCCGCCTTTGGGGACCAGCCGGTTCGCCAGTATTACCGCTCGCTACAATTTTCAATTAAATATTTTAAGTAACTGGTCTCTTAAAGGATTCTCAAACAAAACATTTTTAATCTTCACATTTTGATAGCCATACCAAACTTATACTGTTTAGGTCATTTCGTTCAATTTACTATATATATTTTGCTAATTTATTGTCATTACTTTTATACTTTACTATATATAATTTGCTAATTTGTTGTTAGCAAAACTTCAACTTTAATTTAAATTGTAAATGATTAAATTGCAATTAATATTAAGATATTTTTTAATAAAACAAAGCGTTTTATTTTATTTATCATCTTTATTGTTATTTATTAATTATTATTATTATTGAATGTGAATATTGCAAACAGAATTGCTCCGTATTTAAGTCTTATGTTAACTACAAAATATTTTTCATCACTTATGTAATATCTCAAACAATAATTCAACAGAAATTTCTGAGATTCAGCATAAAATTCAGTTATTAGTTTTGCTTTCAAAAGGATTGAAATGAAATCAATAATAATATTTTGTTCCAGCCTATAAATATATTTCAAAAATTATGAAGTCTAAATTTAATGCAATAAGGTATCATATTCTGAGAAATATTCTGGACACACCAAATTTTAAATAAATGAATGAATGTTTCTATTTTACACGATCAACTAAGACTTATTTATGAAGTTTTAAATGTTAAAAATTTTAAAAAACTCAACATTTTCATAATCTTAGTCCAATTAATCTTGAGAAAACTGTGCGGTGATTGGCGTATTTTCTTTGAAACGATCGATGGAAAATCTAAAATTATCCTTTTTTTACTGAATAGTGATATTCAAATTTTCATAAATCAGTCAGTTTAAGTGATTGAAATTAACTCTTAAAAGTCAGTGATTTAGTTGATTGGAAATTAACTCTATGACCACCATAAAATCTGTGCTTTCTCTTGTGGTGTATGCATTCTACTTAATATCCGCTCGAATAAAACATCACATACTAAATTACTACATAGAACAAACACATCAAAAATAAACATAACATTTCATAGTTGCCAAAAACAAAAGAGAGAAAAATGCAATTAATAAGCAGACGATATTTAGAAAAGTACAGATATTTAGACTGGAAAATGAAATTATCTGAAATTAAAAACATGCGCAGACGATATTTACAAAAGTAAAAATATTCAAACCTGTAAAGGAAAATATATGAGTTATTCCATCAATAAATGCCATAAGTTTGTTTATATCTTCATTATTTTATGAGTCATTAAATATCAAAATGAGTCCGGGACTAAATAAACACCCTGATAGAGAGTGTAAAAGATCATAAATAATTTTTCTTGAATTTATTTTTTAGAAAAAATAATTTCATATTTGTTTCATTTCCTACAAACATGTGCCGAAAATTATATTTTTGCAGATTTCATTTCCAAAAAGATTTAATTTATTTTTAATTGGAGCTTTAATCAATGTGATGGCAACACTTTGAGAAAAGCTTATTTTTTCCCATGAATGCGAAACGTGCTTAATTTTGATTTTTATTTTGTACGAAAAAAATTATTGAAAAATATAGTTAAAATATTTATTTAAAAATTCATTAAAAATAGAAATTTAATTTTAAGATTAAAACATTAGTATCATTTAAAAGATAAATTTTTGATCTTTAACTTCATGTAAAAATCTTTTTTGTGCGGTAATATTTTCGGAAGTTATAGCAGAAACACGTCGAAATTTCGCTTAATTTTTAAATAAATAAAATTCTAGTTAAAAATTCAAAAAAAATAACCCCTAGGTGCGCATTCTCGGCCTCCAAGGTATACACATGCCAAATTTGGTAGCTGTAGGTTGAATGGTCTGGCCTGTAGAGTGCCAACATATATGCACACACACACACACACATTGAGCTTTATTATAAGTATAGATTTTTATTAGTGGTGGTGCTAAAAATTATTTGAACTTAACTTTTTATTGTTATAAATTTAATAGAAGTATATAAGCTTAAATTTGGAAGTGGTGTTCCAATTATATTTACTAGTGTTTATAAATGCTTGTTTTCTACCCTTAGAATTTTTTGTAACTTAATTTATCAATTATTTAAATAAGTTTTTTGCTGAACATTTAACAATTTAAGTTGATTTTTTTTATTTTCATTATCAGTTATAATATTTTACGTTTATATGTGTGTTACATTGTTTAAAATTGCAATTATTTGAATTTTTTATCATCAAAAAAATGTCTCAAAATCTTGTATTGCTTTTTTGTATTATGAAAACAATTACTGTTTGTAAAGTCAAATTTGTTGGTAAATGCAAAATATAGTACACTGGTTAGTATTGCTTAACTTTTATGCTCATTCTTGTTAAGCATTATAGTGATTTAGTAAAATTCATTAGACAGTGTTTTTGTATGCGATTAGATTTTTTTTGCCTTTTTATTTATTTTTGGCTTTTTTAGTTTGAAATTTTACAGATCTGCTTTCTTAGTCTTAGTTCAGTTTAAACATTGTTGGAATTATAATTTATTTTGTTTTTATTTAATGTTAATTTTAAAACTATTTATTTGGTTATTGGAAGCAAAAAGTATGTTACAATTTACTGGAATTTGTGAAATTTTCATTTATAATTTAATAGGCTCTTAAAGTAGTAATAATAGTAATCTTAATCGCTAGTTACTTTTTGAAACTAGCTGTTCACTCACTATTTACATATTTAAAACTAAAGAAACAATTTTCCAGCCTCAATCACTGTATTAATTTCACTATTTTTCATATTTTATGAAATTTAGTAGTACTTAGGTATATCATTAATAATTTCCTACTCTCCATTTTTTTGAGAAATCTCAAAAACACTAAACTGTTAATTACCTGTAAACTAAAATCCTTGGCAGAGATGCAGTTATTGAATAAATATGATTTAGTGATTTTTTTTATTTTATTTCAAAAGAAAGTTCATGATTCAAGATGCAGCATCAATGTCATCTGCCTTCATTTTCAAGATTTATTGTTGAATAAAACTTAGTCAAAGCCCTCAAAAACTGCCAATTTATTTGGTAACTAGTCAGTTGGAATATTCTTAAATTTTTGTGCAATAATAATTTTAAATAGTACTCTCTTTTGTTTTAATAAAGTATTATTTAAAATTTATTTCATATGACAATATTAATACCATCAATGTGCTTGTTCAGATTTAGCTAATTTTAATAAGATTAATTTAGTCATGCCATTTATTTTTGATGAACTGCATCTTATAACAGTAAATGTATAATTACAATAATGTAAAATAAGTATTTAAAGTTTTATTTTCACAACAATGTTGGAGAATTCTTTTTGCTTTGATCTACTTCAAAGTTTTGAATTTAGTTACAAAATTATTGGCAAAATTGTTCCAGTTGTTAAGATCAAGGATTCTGAGATTGTTTTATTGTGTAATACCTTTTAGAATTTAGAGGGAAAAGGTCAACTATTGATGACATAATCATAAATTTTCATATGAAAAATTTTTCTAAATAGGCTCAATATTTACAGCTAGAAAACTTTGTCATGGGTTTTTCTCATAGAGAATGTACTGTGAAACAGTGTTTTTAGAATTTACTTAAAAATAGAAAGTAGAGAACGTTTCTTGCTTTTATATAAGACATAAATTGCTATATCTGAATAAGTGGTTAAAGTAGAGAGACTAGTTCTTGAATTTTTCTTATTTCAAATATATATAAATTTCATATTTAGGAATTATAAAGAAGAATTGCTTAGTTTTAAAATTAATAATTATTGTGTTCTAATCAGAATCAACTTCATTATTTAAATGCATTTATTTTTGGAATTTTTTAACTAAATCGTTATGTAAAATCCTGCATTGTCTTCCAGAAAGAACAGATTCTTATTGCATTTCTACTGTTTAACTGAAATATTATATACTTTGCTTTAAAAAAAAGTTATTATCCTTAAAAGGTATTTAGTTACCTTTTACTCATAATTTGCATGCAGATAATAAGCATTCTATTTCCAAACATAATTTTAGTAAAATGTATGCCTTTATATTATCTTTCATCACATAGCTTTTTTTTTAAAGTTAATCTAGATTTTTTTATCCTGTATTATGTAATTATGTAAAAAAAAAGTATACCCTTTTATAAGGAAAAATTTTTATATGTATTTAAAGAAAGTGGAAAAATTATTTTTTATAATTTTTCTTTATATTGCAATGGAATTACTTGCATCCTTTCTGTTAGTAAAAGTTAATTGATGGAATTTTATTTATTAGGCATAGAATGTCAAGCAAATCAAGCTTCAGCTACTAGTGAAGAATGTACTGTAGCTTGGGGAGTATGTAATGTAGGTTATATTTTAATTTTATAATTACTTCTATTATTTTTATCAGTAAATGTAATGTCTCTGTTTTTTCATTAAATATTTTATTTTTTTTCATGTATTAAATAATGAAATTTGAATTCAGAAATTTATTTATTTAATTTCTTAATGTGCATTTTAATCATTATGTGCCAAACTTAAAGGTTTGGTTATGTAAAGGGGTGTTTAATTTTGGAATGCATAATTGAAATTATCAGTCACAAGTGTGTTTTTATATAATGTTTACCTTTATTTTAAATTAATCTTTCAAAGGTTTTAATAAAGGATTTTTTGAAATGATAAATATGTATTTGTCAAAATTTCATATCTGTTTTTGTCCTTGAAATGCTGCTGTCCTTATTTTATTGCTTTATTAATTAAGCTTGACTCTGTTAAGGAGCGATACTCTTTATGAGCCATTTAACTTGATCGTCATACTTATGCTTCGTAGAGGTATCAAATTATCACTTTTCAAAAATTATAAACTTACAGTTCAGTACAAATATTATACGAAGCCACAAATATTCTATGAATTGGTAAGGCAACATATTTCTGAAATAAATTAGATAGTAAAAGAAGTTAAACAGCTAAAATGTTAATGCAAAATTTTTTCTTCAATTTGGAAAGGAATTTGCAGAGTAGAAACTATGAATAGCATATAACTCATCTATAAATGAGATTTGCATATGTTTAAATAACCTTTCAGTCATTGAATTTCTATTACTATAAGAATTAGTGAAGTAATTTTTTTTCTTATTTAATTTATATTTTAAAGAGCAAAATCTATAGGTGCTATTTGGTTGCAATAAATTAATAATGTTTTTGTCCATTATATAGAAATTGTATTGTATGTACAGAAAACTGTTTCCTTACTTTTAAAAATAAAATTAAGATTCTTAAAAAAAAGTGAAGATTTTTCAATGTAATCAAATACAATGCATAAATATTTGTATTAATTCTTATATATGTCATGTAATTTATGCTACATAACATTCAAAGAAGTGTCAAAATGCATATCTATAATTCCATATCTACCAGTGTATAGATTTTCCTTTTAAGGGTTTAATACTTAAATGAATAATTTTTCCTTAATTTTTTTTGTTCATTAAAAGTGCGATAGTTGATTACTTGTACATGAAGTTAACAACAATTTCCTTCCCCTCCCCCATTTATTTATCCATTCAATAAATTCTGATTTTTTTAGTTAATATGTTATGGTCTGTATGATGAATTTATCATTTATAGATACAGATAGTATTAATAATAACTAATTACTTGCATTAATCTTAAGATGTGTATGTGTGTATATATATATATATATTTATCATAATAAAAATAAAACAATTTTTTTAAAAAATTTAAACAAGTTTTTAAACTACTGAAGAATCTATATCAAATATATTAATTATATGTATTTTTTTAATTATCACAAATTAGAATATTTAATGAAGAGCAATGGTAAATATTATATCAAGTTAAATTCTGAATGTAGTAATATTTATATTGAATTTCTGTTGGCTTTACGTAATTAGAAGCTTATCTTCACAAAAGTTATTTTTATTAAATGACTACTGTTTAATTCTCTGAAGGACACAAAATAACTAGGTTTAAAATTTATTAAAAAAATATATACATATATATAATTTTTATAAGAATTTTATAATTCTGACTTCAAATCTTTAGGTTATTCCTTTTTATTTGTAATATAGTTTAAACTTTAATTACTATTTTTTTTTTTTTTTTAAAGCATGCCTTTCATTTTCACTGCATATCCCGGTGGTTGAAAACTAGACAAGTTTGTCCACTCGATAATCGTGAATGGGAATTCCAGAAGTATGTAAATGCCTTTTCTCAATTGAATATTCTTTCTTTTAATTTAATTTTAAACAATATTTTTATTGTTTTGTTTGATTTCAGGTATGGCCACTAATATGTCTCCAGTGTATATGTTGCATCATATGTATTTTTACTTATTTGTATTTTGAATGTAATTACTTCAGTAAAATTTCAACTATACTTCTCATGTTATATATTTTTTTTTCATGTAATCAAATCTCTGGTTTTTATTATCCTCTGCAGTCAAAATAAACAAGTCTTAACAATATTTTTTTTTAAATCTGGAATAAAAAAAATAAATTAAACAGTTTTTGGAATTTTTATCACAGCCAAGATATTTATCAGACTCGTCAATATAAATATCAAGTTGATTTTTTTAAGAATTGCATTGTATGAAATTGCTTGTTTCATGTATTTATTCTGGATATGTGATTGTTGAATAGAATTTTGTTAGTCAGCATAGCAAAGAAAGCATAGAAAACAAAGCAACAAACAGCATCCCAAATAATATTCAAAATGAACACACATCTACAGGAAGTTATTCTGTAAAAACTATTCTGCAAACACTCGTAATTGAGCAGATATTTCAAAACCACTAATAATGCTATTGCAATGTCTTAAAATAACAAAAATATCAGAAAATTATAAATTGGACAACAATGGGGAAATGTCATTTGATTAGACAACTTGCCTACATATCATTCTAAACCAAATGGACATGTTTCCATTTGAAAAGATATCAGTAGAAACTTATGTTGGTTGTCTCAATTTTACTGTGAAAAGTTTAATATTGCTTTAAGTTGTAGAATTGCAGGTTACAGGATAATATATCCATATTCTGACCAATCATTTTCACTCAATGATATTAGCTTTATTTCATGCATTAATATGTTTTCATTCACAAAGCTGAATTCTTTGAGACTGCTTTTGTGAATGTAGTACACTTCATATAACTTCCAAAGTTTTTAGATAGGAAGCCTTGCAGTGTACTTCCTCCTATAAGAACATTTTCTGAATGTCACTAATTCCTTTTGGTGCATATTTCTGTATCTTAAAATGGAAAGGACTAGAACAGTGAAACTGTAATTCATGTAAAAAGATGGTCAATCTCCTATCAATAGATAATGTTGCTTCAAAAATGCTTGTGTTATTTTGTCCATCCTTGTATAAAATCTTTAAAGAATCTGAAAATATTTTTTTTTCCTAAATTTTTTATAGTATTTGAACTGGTTTTATGCAATAAAAAAGGAAATAGCTCCTGTTTACAGATAAAAATTTTCATCATTCGATCGATTTAATTTTAAAATTGCCTTTTCAAAAACATGATGGCAAATTCAAATCTCAAACATTCCATGAAAAGCTTAGTAAATATAAGAGATTGAGATTAATTATTGAAGGAAAAAAAAAGATTATCCAAGAAAAAGCAAAAATGTGAATGCAAACAACAAAATAAGACATCAGGAAACATCCAATATATACTACAAGAATTTTTTTTTTATATCAGATATTGGATTTTTATTGTACAGTAGCTAATTCACTTTATTAATAAATAAAAATTTAAATAAATTTGAACCTGAAAGTGTATTATAACTATTCTACAAAATAGTTTTTAGCTAAAATTAAATTTTACATAACAGTTGATTGACAAAACAACTACTAAATACATTTTTTTTTGTTTTCAAATGTCAGAATTGAAATTTCTATTCATCTAAAAAAATATATAAATTAGACAATAAAATTGAAATAATTCATATAACTTGAATCTGTATTTGATAGGTGTTTAAATTATAAAATGTTGTATGGAAATGTTTAAAGATCAATATATTTACAAAATAAAACATTCACATTATAAGTTATTGATTTTATTCTTGAAAAGTAATATCAAATACTTAAGTGTTTAATTGATAATATTTTTTCTCAAGACATAAAGTAACAAATTTATTATAACAAAACAAAGATGTATAAAAATACATATCTATTAAAGGTTGTAAAATTCTTATATTACATGTTAATAAAGATTTTCAACAGTTTGGTCCACAAAATAAAGACAGCACCAACAGGTTAAATTCCATCTTGGATAAATTATATAAAAGTATATTGAAATGCTGGAGTATAAGATTGAAAATTTTATAAGAAATATTCATTAAGTTCTATATATAAGCTTAAAAATTGCACAAGTTCTTAAAAAAAAAAAACTTATGGATTTATAAGAAAATTTGTTTTAAGCACAGCTTTTCTAGATAACATTAACCATTTAAGAGGAACTTTTCTTATGTTGAGCATAAAAGTGTATTATTTATTTATTAAATATACAAATTGTAATTACAGTTTAAATTACTTCAACTAGTAGAATTTATAATACACTTTTAAAAATTTTAATGCACAGATCAATGTAAAATAATTATTGCACATTGCATTTACAAAGTAAAAATAATTTACATAAATGTTATACAACTTATTTGAGATTTGATTTCAAGAATTAAAATATCTTGAATATAAAAAGAAAGTAGAAAATTGACCTTAATAATAATAAAAAGATTTTATATTGCACCAACAACTTTCATGAGACCATTTGTGGTCATAGATTTTGGCCTTTCAATTGGCAATCCAAGAGCACGGTCCCAAATCAAAGATGCCGTAGTTCCCAAAGCTCTTGATACTCCAAACAAAACTGTGTAATATTGCATTTCGGTCATTCCATAGTACTGTAAAAATAATGATTATTATTAAGTAAAATTAATAAGACCAATGTAAGAACTCTTAGTTAATAAAAAGTAATGGTATCAGGAATAATTCAGTTTCCTATTCCTTCAGATTTAAAAAAGATCTGTTCAAGATTTTTCTATTAAACAAGTTTAATGGCATTAATAAATTTCAGAACCATTTTATTATTTTTTCCAAAGTTCTGCAGCTTAATTAAACTTCAGGAAGAACAATTGCATACAAAATAAATTCAGCAAATCCAATCTCTATTAATAATAAAAATGAATGTATTGGACCCAACTGACAAACCACTAGTTTTAAAGATGCCAAATTGTGCAGATATAAATGCAAGAGTAGAAAAGAACACAAAGATATTTTTAAAAAAGAACTGTAATTAAACTATGCAAATTTTTCTCATCTATTTATTAACTTCTTAAAATATTGAGGAAAAAAATTATTTCTACATTATCTAAAATGTTAAAAAAAATTGTAATGATATCAATTTAGTTTTGTAAAATTTTTCCACGAGTTTTCACAATTTTTAGTTATTTTTATACAATAACTGAAGCGGTACATTTCTTCATTGTTTCAATAAATCAACATTGTTTTGAAAAATTATTATTATTATTTCCACAATTAAAAACTAAGGAATGGAAACTTATTTCATATTCTTTGGTAATATTATTATCATTTTTTAAATTTTTTTCACTTTATTTCAGTAAATTTTTGTGTAATCTTAAGAAATAAAATAATAAATCCGATATGCTAAAAAATACACGCAACTTATTTAATTTTATTATTAGCAATCACTTAATATGCTGTAAGACATGATAATATATTCAATTAATCATAATCACACAGGAATTTTACTCTGTCAAGTAGGGAAGTTTGAATGACTCATCTCAACAACAAAAGATAGGAAACTGAGAACAAGTCCTAAAGGCTATTGCCACTTGTAATACAGATCTTCCCATAACATATACATCCCTGTCATTAAATTAGAGGTAATTTGACATCGAACATTAATCACTAGGAATTCAGCCATAAAACTGGCAACTTCCCATCTTTGTAATATATTACCACTATAAAACAATATAATTTAATAAGTTATTTTAAATTAACCAGCAAACCTTTTTTTTTCTCTTTTTGATTGAAAGATCTGATATATCAAAAAACTGCAATTTAAAAATATGTAACACTAAAACTAACAAACAATAAATGATTAGAATTACTATAAAAGTTACTTTCATTGATTTTCAGCATATACTTTTGTTTGATCTTATAAATTATATTTCACCATTCTTTTAGAGTAATTTTCTAAACTGCAGTTTGTTTGAAGACATTTGCTTGTAAAAATGTAATTAATATGGTTATAAAGTAGTTAGCTAAAAGAAAAGGAGTAGACTTTTTAAATAAATTAAAGCAATGCATACCTGTAACAAAATACCACTGTGAGCATCAACATTAGGATAAGGATTCTTGACTTTTCCTTGCTCTAAAAGAATTTGAGGAACTATTTTATACAACTGTGAAACAAGTTTAAACATGGGATCATGAGGTAGATGTTTTAAAGCAAATTCTCTTTGAACAATATAACGAGGGTCAGTTCTTCTTAAAACTGCATGACCATAACCAGGCACCACCTAAGATAAAAATTTGCAAAGAGAGAAAAATTAGTAAGTTGAGCTCAACATATTTCCAAACAATGTAGTAGTTTCTTTTCAGCACTTTAAAAGCCTTTAAACATTTTCCAAATTAAATCAACTAAACATATTAAATAACAAAAAATTACTCATTCACAATTTAAAAAAATGAAATGACAAATTTTGATAAGCTTAATCATTTAGATTTGCATGCTATAGATGAGGTATTATAAAACTTGATATGCAACTCATATTTCTGGTCATCATTTAAAATTTGGATGATCAATCGTCAATGGAAGTTGTTAAAGCATGCAAAGTATGCTTGATGAGATGACACATTGACAAGGCAAACCAATACCACAGATTTGTTACTTATCTTCAGATTAATAATGGAATGCTTGCGAGTTAAAAGAGCTCAAAACAATTTGTTTCTAAAAGTTGGCTCGCTGAAAGCTTCTACAAAATAATGATTTCCTACAATAGTTAATGAATTCCTGAATTATATTCCCAGATATTAATAAAGAAAATAATTATTTTTTAATTCTGAAAAATAAATATACAGCGGCATATTTTTGACTCGCCGTCTAGGGACATTAAACTGAGGAGGTGGTCATAGGCAGGACAATTAAAAATATTAGAACTACAATGTGTACTTACTTGCATCATTATTAAATAAATTAAAGCATAAGCAATTACCTTTTAAAAATATATTGTAATTTTATTTTTTGTAATAATCTTTCAAAATAATTAAATGCTTAAATTTGGAAATAAGGAAGGAATTTCTTTATTTGAAGTAACAAAATCATTTACAAATAATTATAGTTAGTCTCAAGAATTTTATTACTTTGCTTTTAAACAAATAGTTTTAAATAAATAACATATTTTTACAAAGTTACTAAAATAAAATAATAAATACAATCAACTAAAATAAATTTTTAAAATATTGATTAAGTTAAAGATATGAAGCTTAATTGACCATTTGATAACATTCATAATGTACATTGCATAGGACTGCAAAAGGAATAAATCCGCCACTGCAAATATCTAATTGATAAATAAGAATTATGGAAACTTACAAATTAAAAGCAAAGATCTGTACATATTCACAAAACTTACAGCAGAATTTTAGAGAAATTCATTATAGTATTTTCCAAGCATATTCAATTATTTTATATACACCATAAAAGAATATCCCATTTGATTTGAATTTGCATAATTTTATAAGAAATTTTATAAAAATTTTAATAATTACTGTACAATGATAGCAATTAATTATTTTACCAAGCATTTTATAGTAAATATCTTGATGAATTAAAAAAATGTCTCTAATTTTGTTCTATCATATGCTAGTTACATCAATTTTTAGGCATTTAACAATAGACAATGCAATAAGATGTGTGAAATATTTTCAATTCAACATATATACAAATTTTGTTTTAAAGCAAATTTATTATTTGTTTATTTTTGATAATTTTATTATGACAGCAGTATATTTTCAACAATTACAAATATTTGCAACAGATTACAAATTAACAGACGGTGATCTGATATCAATAGGCAACAGCATCAATAAATATAAAGGAATGAAATTAATTTGCAATGTACTAACTTATTGAATTAACAAGTAGAATAGCAGATACTTCAAAACAATAAAGTATCTGCTACGCTATTTATTATTTATACATTGAGCATGTGTGTGCATATATGTAATTATTTCTTAAATTAAAAAAATAAGTGCTTGAATGATCAAAATATATTTAATTACTAATTGTGAGTATTTTATAACTGAAAAATAAAGACAAAATATAATCTTATAATTTTTCATTTCTGAAAATTGCTAATTTAAAATTCAATTCAATAAAAATAGAAAAATCACAATTTCTCCACAAAGTTTGCAATCTTTGTGTTTCCGAGTTACAAAAATAACCAGTTGTGTAGAAAAATGAATTTAGCTTTGGGATTTCAAAGTTTAAAAGCACAAAGACTACATAGAAATCCAGTCTAAAATATATGAAGAGAGTCTTCCCCAATTCAAGGAAATAAAATTTAAAAAGTAAATAATAGCTGCATTCTGACATGGATACCAATAACAAAAATATTTCAATGTTCAAATATTGAACAACTATTTGGAAATCTGCATTTATTTCCATCACTAAATATTTTGAAAAATTTTTCATTAAAAAATAACAAAATCACATTGCAGCAAAACATTCATTGCATTTATAAGCAAGACTGTTGAGATGGGAAGAGCCATGGACAACTTCAAAGTAATCTTGAAAAATATTGATACCATGTCTTAAGAATATTTTTAGAAAAGATTTGCAAATCTTCAAAGAGACAGATCGCAAATGGAGATTCTTAGAGTCTTTGGCTTGAAATGCATAAATTACAATATGTCTTTAGGTAATGTGTTTAAGATTATTTATGTCCCATATTCAGTTATTTGAAATTGAAACCTTTCTATCCTTGTTAATATTATTACATGCAATATGGAGTTTTAACCATGTCATAAACATAACATTTTTTAGAAATCTGACATAATACAGAAAAACAGAATAAAAATTATATTAAAAATATATATTTTTAAAATTAAAAGAAATCAACCATCAAAAATTCTTAAAAAATGATTTTACCTATCTCAAATAAACCAAGATCAATATAAATGTATTGTGACATTCCACACAAATGAAATTTCAAAAGATTCATCCTATTAACATTGATTCAAAAGAAATTCTAATAAAGGAATATCAAATGAAAGCTAGACCTGTGAAATTCAATACTATACTGTATGCATACCTGTCCACTCTTTAAGGTTTTCCATATGAATTCCCGAATTCTTTCTTCGCTGAAGTCATCTTCCAGTTCTTTTTGAAGTTTAGTTAACCAGACAAGAACTTCCTTTAGAATAAGTACAAACAAATAATTGCAATTGTGATTTTGCAATATTCTTAGAAGCAATTTCATAAATATTGTTAAAAAACATATCAAGACAAATAATACTGCCTACAAGATGAGTTACAATTTCCAGATAATACTGTTTAATAAAAATAGAGAGGGAAAATCTCATTTCTTTATTCCAACACATAACCATAATGGATATGATGAAATAGAGGAAGAACAATTGAATAGCTGTATCATTTAAAATTTACAAAATATGCAATTAAATTTAAAAGAGATAGAAAAAAATTTATATATTTTAGAACAATTATTCAATAAACCATGATAATATAAAAAACAGAAAAAATAAATGCAATATTAAAAACATTGAATAGAAAATATCTATGTTTCAAATACATGCATTTATCAA
This sequence comes from Argiope aurantia, assembly GCA_026543865.1. Classification (NCBI taxonomy): domain Eukaryota; kingdom Metazoa; phylum Arthropoda; class Arachnida; order Araneae; family Araneidae; genus Argiope; species Argiope aurantia. The sequence goes on along the minus strand of JAPMOR010108218.1, from coordinate 151,220 downwards.
TCTTTAAATTCACAACAGAATGATCATATTTGTAATGTTCATACATCAGAAATCAATTTGTTTTTGAAATAATACATTTTAATATTTAACACACACCAAAATTCTAATTATTTTTTTTTAATGGCAAGCTGGAAAATTTTGAAAACTGCAAAATAGTGAAACAACTAAGTACAATCACATCCAAGATTATCTCTATAAATATTAAAGATCAATGTGTGTATGTATGAGAGTGTTGCAGCTCTAAAGGGTGAATCTTTTGAGCTAACAAACTTGGTGCATAAGTACTTTGAAATGTGAAAATGTACACCTTGGAGTGATATTTTTAAAATTAAAAATTGTCAATTTAATTAAAAACTATAGGAAATTCTGATGTTTTTTCATGATAATTTCCAAAAATATTACAGCATAAAAATAATTTTTATGTCATCCTAAAATTCAAAAAATTATCTTTTCAACAATAATAATTTAATATCTGAAGAAATTTTTCCTGAATTTTCAATTTTTTCTCCTAATTTTCAACAACAGATTACACTATTGGCCATTAGCAAATGTTATATTGTTATAATAGCTTTCATTGTTCCATCCAATATTTAATAGATCAATTTTCTTTTGCTGTTTAAAACTACAGAAGAAGAATGCTGTTTAGTATCGCCATAGTTTAAAGACAAATAAAAAAGAGAAGTTACAGTATTGCAGAATTTAAAAGACAGATGACAGAGATGTAAAATTATGTTCTTAACATTCTAACAAGTTGAAATGGAAAACTATATCAACGAATTTTCTAATAGCAAGCTGGACAGTTGATTATAATGGTCTAGCATGTAACTGACAGCTGGAATATAGAAAGTCACTCTTTTGATATTTAAACAATAGTCATTTCAGGGAGATTCAAGGGTTGAATAGTCGCTAGTCAATGGATTAATGATGTTATGAGTCTGGTCTCCATCAAAAATGATTAAATCAATCAATAAATACAACATAATTAAGACAAAATAGCATTACTTTAATTTCTGACAATAGACAGAATCATGGACATAAATTTATATCTAAATGATTTGACTGAAATGAAATACAACCAATATCTCTAATAAAACAGTAGGTTGGCAGAAATGAACGATATTAAATATACTTCATATTTAAAGGGGGGATTAAACATTGTTTTATGACAAAAAATAAATATTTTGCAAAAACTCAAAATCCCCATTTCAAATGACTTAAATTGCTTAACTCAGGATACAAATAATTTCAGGAGGCATAAAGTAAAAATCAATTAATCTGCATAAGGTAGCTTATAATTTAAATGAAAACTTTATATAGCTAACACAGTAATAGCTTATAATAAAGACGCTAGTCTAATTTGGCAATATAAATGTTTTAGATTTCAAGGAATTGCAGAAATATACCAGTTTAATGACGACTTGGAAACTATGCTATAGTACAACAAGTCAAGATAAAATTTTTACTCAATTTTTTTAGATGAGTTAACTTTAACAGATATGGGAAAAGTGGGATATACCTGATTAGCTAAGCCATGCAAAGGACCAGCAAGACCATTTATACCAGCAGCAAAAGATAAATATGGATCGGATAAAGCACTACCAACAAGATGGGTGGTATGAGCACTTACATTGCCACCTTCATGGTCACTAAAGTTTAAAAATATATATATTAATACATCATTCAGTTAGAGCTTTAATGCAACTATCACTAAAATTAACAATTAGTATCTTGGTTATTTTAATTTCATTGCATAAAATCAAATTCAACTGTTTATGGAAATTAAAATCATAAAATATGCACTAAAATGTTGTTATCATTTCCAGTATGTGTTTTGAATACAGAAGCATAAAAACAAGATTACAGATTAACAGAAGAAAGATGACTCGATCATATGACCTGAGAATATTAAGATAAAAGTTATTATAAGATACCAGAGAATAAGATGATTATCTAATATGTGATCATTGTTACTCCCAAAGTAAACGCATTCAGTTTCCAAAGAAAACCAATAAGTATGTTGAAACAAAATTCAAAGCCTTCAAACTCAAGAGAATATAATTTTTTATCTAGTAAATCTTCTCCCAAACAGTAAGTTTGAAAATTATACTGATAAGGACAAATTTAATTTTAAACAAATTAAAATTTTTACATAGGAATATCATTTAAATCCAAATCAAAGCAGATACTTTAAGATGTTACATCCTTTTAAGTAGAAATGAATTACCTTAGAATGATAAAAAAAAATTATCAATAATATGCAACAATCTAATTTGATTAATTAGAGATACCAGATTTATCTTTCCATAATTTGTTAAACTAGAAAAAAAAAAAAAAAAAAAAAAAAACATGACAAGGAGGATTTAAATTTATTCTCCATAAATTCTTACCAGAATGATTTAATTATTAATTTATCAATTTTAACATATTTATCCATAAATAAAATTAATGATAATTACCTATGAATTGTCAGATATAGCCGCATAAGCTCAGTGAAATCAGGATTGTCATATCCTAACATGGAAGTAAAATTATAAGACCAATCTTTTTCCATATCTATTGGACAAACAGGAGATCCATCACGATACATAGTTTTATAGATAGTAGCGGCTATGGTAGGCAGTTTTGCAATCATTTCCATGGCATCATCAAAAACATACTACAAAAGACAACATTTCCAACCATAAAATTGCTAAAATATTTTCAAATGTATTTTCAAACTAAACAATAAAAGGATTAGTTGCTATTAAGTGTATAGTTTTTAAGTATTTAGAACTTAACAGTTTTTATAGGGAAACTGATTAAATAGTTCATCTCTATAAAGAAATTCAGATATAAATTTTAAAAAATAAATTTCAAATTCAAGGCAAAAAGCTGTCAACATTTCAAACTTCAGCTTTCTTGAAGTTTCAGTGTTTATACAAGTAAGAAAAAGAGAGATTTATATATTCACACAGCACAATATATTCTTACAATAATAAATGTGTAAATATACATCATAATACTTCATGTATTGAAAAGACTAGAAAGAAATTATATTTTCTAAAATTTAGTATCATATAATAAGATACTTTTACATACAATGAAAATTACAAACATATTTTTTTAAAAATCTAACAATACTTTTGAAATTTATAATTTAAAAATAAAAAAAATTGTAATTTACAGAATTTTTACTTAGACTTCAAAGGAGAGAAATTTCCAGAACAAATTCAGAATTATTATACGTACATATTAAAATAGCTAGCATAACATTTGGAATATTATAATAACAAAACAAATTGGAATAATTATTTACCAACGAGATAACAAAATAATGTAAAATGTAAGTAAAAAATTATTACTTCCCACAGACTAGCTTTTGAAACTCCTTCAGAATAAGCTTTTAAGAACTTGCTCTCAGTCTGGCATGCAGTAATAGCAGAGCTAAACTGAGACATAGGATGCATATGAGCAGGAAAATTATTTAACATGGTCACCACATGAGGAGGCAGATCAGCCATTCCTGCCCATTGTCTTGATATTGATTTCACCTAAGATAGTTAAACAATCAAATCAATAGATGATAAAATGTATTAAATAATATGTAAGATAAATCAGATATTAATACCAATCTGTTCAGAATTTTCTTGCTTGGAATTACTTTATAAACAATTATTTTTAGTTAATGGAAATGAGCCTCCAGTAAATTTGATTTATTTATATGAAAAACATTAGAAAGAATTTAAAACACTCTGCATAATGAAATTATGAATTTTATTGTTGCATGTACTTTTTAAAAGCATTCTATGGTTGTTGTTTTTTAAAAATTTAATATGCATAAATTCTCTGATGGTGTCCTCTTAGCCTAGATTTTCAATTTAGTTTATCAGCTAAAGGGCATCTTACAATATTTGTTTGCTTCACTTCACACAGATCATTATAATTACGATGCTATAATTTTGAAAATGAATATTTATATAAAGAATTTTTTTATTTTTTAAAAATAAAAATGGAATGGAATTAAAAATTTAAAAATAATTATATCTGTTAGCATTATTACAGCTTATTTGAAAATAAAATCTATCTAGCTATAAACAAAAAAGAAAGGAAAAAAAAAAGTCTCCACCTTATTGATGTTTGCAAAATAACATTTCCGCTGAAAATGCTGAAATTCCATTGAAATAATTACTAGTGCTTTTTATCTTATCTTAATTTATAGTACTTCCCAGAAAAAAAGTTTATTTGTTTCAATATTGAAATGAAAAATTTGGGCTCTGGTGTCATTTTATTGAAAAACAGCTTTACTAAGAATACAATCTACACTATTTTAGAAAAGCCAGTCAATCAAATAAGTCATTTTAAATTTCCCTGCACACTAAATAAAAGAAAAAAAAATTCTTTTGAAGATTTAAGGTTAAACAATAATACAAATCTGTGTACAAAAAATTGACACTAACAAACTGCTTGCCTGATAGTATTGAGCTTCATTGACAATGCAGGTTCATCATACCTGGCTTGCAGTTCTAAAAAATTGCACTGCATAAAAATACTGATAAAGCCTCCCCCCCCCTCTTTTCTTTAGTGTGCTTCACAAAAATAGAATTTTTGCAAGTTTTAAAATAAAATAACAAAATTACATTTCATTGTTGATTGTTATAGCAGATATAAGACAATCTCAAATATTCCTAAATTAAAAAAGTAATAAATAACAATAACGTGTCCATTCAGCTATCAATTGTGCAAAACTTAAGCAACAATGCAAATTTTAAGCAGATAGCCATGAAATTGCAGAAAAGGAGTTCTTGCGATCAGTACAATGAACACGTAATTCAAGAGAAAGGTCATGCGTATGCAAATATCAGGAACAAAACGTCACTGGCGACGTGAGCGTACGCAAAACACGTGCGGAAGGCGCGCGCGGCTCAACACTACAATAAAAGGAAGGACGGAGACGCAATTAAAGACATTCGCTGCAAGTGCACGTGAGTTAATTCGTGAAATTTCGCTAGCAGAAATCACCTGGACGATTTCACACGTGGAAAAATGATCGGAAAGCTGGAGGAGGGGCACAGTGTGACCAGTTCTTTGTTGATTCTGAAGAGTTCGGAATCAACAAAAGTGTCGTTTCACGCGCTTGGAAAGCCTTCCAAACCACAGGTACAGCTGTGACAAAGGTTGGTGGTGGCCGCCCCAGGAAAACAACTGCAGTGGATGACCAATATCTCGTCCTGCAGACGAAAAGAACCCGAAACCAGTCAGCAAGCGCCATTGCTCAGCAACTGTGTGCAGTGTCCAGATGCCTTCACAAAGATGGGCTATTCGCCCGCCGTCCTGAACGCTGCATCCCTTTGACAGTTTCCCACCGACGGCACCGTTTAGAGTGGTGCAGGGAGCACAAAAACTGGACATCTCATCAATGGAGTCGTGTCCTCTTTACAGATGAGTCGTTTTAGTGCCACAAGCGATTCCCAACGCCAGTTGATTTGGAGAGAGGTCGGGACACGGTTTCATCCCAGTAACATCATGGAAAGAGACCGTTTCGGTGGTCCTGGAGTTGTCGTCTGGAGAGGCATTATGATGAACGGGCGGACTGAGCTCCACGTTTTCGACAGAGGTTCTGTAACTGGAGATCGCTATTGTCAGGAGGTGATCCTTCCCTATGTACGTCGGTTCCGAGGTGCCATTAAATCAGACTTCGTTTTTATGGATGACAATGCACGGCCACACAGGAAACATGCTGTTGAGGAGCTCATGGAAAGTGAAGATATCACTCGAATGGATTGGCCGGCGTGCTCCCCTGATTTAAATCCGATAGAACATGTGTGGGATGCTTTGGGGAGACGCCTTGCGGCACGATTACATTCTCCTGGCAACACCCGACAATTTAAACAGATGCTGATTGAGGAATGGGCATTCTTACCTCAAGAACTGTTGGACAATCTGGTGCCGAGTATGGGGAGACAATGCGAAGCAACCATTGCAGTAAGAAGAGGGCATATCCCATACTAAGGAACATCTGCTTGCTGTTCTTCCTCTTGGACAATCATGTGTAACAATACTATGAATTCAATAAAGCCTTTTTTTTGTTTGATTCCATACTGTATGCACTGTATTCATTTTTGTGCAACTATGCTTTTGTCATTCTTTCAGAACAAAATGCTGTATCTCATTTCTGAATTTCATGTCTCTCAGATGATTTCTCGCGAAGTTATGGCAAAAAACATACCTGTTGCTTAAGTTTTGCACACCAGTGTAGTTCCAATTAGAAACTCAATATTGAAGTCTTAAATCTATTCTATAAATATATTGGAAATATTAATAAAATCAAATTGAAAAATAATAAGTAAATAATTAACATTTTCTTTGCAGTCAATCAATTACATTACGAAGTTGCATTAAAATTAATAATATGAACAATGATAACAGCATTCAGAAATGATCAGAATATAAAAATTGTCTCATCACTTCTTAAGTTTAGTAAATGCCTTTTTTCAAAGGTTTTTACATTCTGATAATTTAATAAAAAATTGTTTTTTAACTTGTATATAAAAATTTTTTACTTTAGCTTTTAAAAAAATTGCGGAAAAATGTGATTATATATTTTGTGAAGAAATGTAAATGCTTTAACAACTTCTAGTTTCCATAAGTAATGGAAACAAATTCATAAAGGTAAAAAAGAATTCTGTAGTTAGAAGCAAAATTAAAAATAAATAAATAAAATAAATGTTTTTCGAAGCAATTTTTATAAGTATTTTTTGAAGAAAGCCCGAGACAACATATCGCACAGTTTCAAAATTTAACAAAATTCATCAAATAAAGAAACTTATTCAATGAACTGATTTAAAATTTTTTAAGTTTAAATAAAAGCAAAGAAAGCAACCCCCCTTTTTATCATGAATAGCAGTAAAATATACAACGTGGCGATTCGAAAAAGCAATGATATTGTTTTGAATTTCATTATAATATAAATCATTGCTATAAAGTATGTCCAAAACTGATTTTTCAAAAATTCCTGAAACTGAAGAGGAAAAAATACATTCATTCAAACAAGACTAGTATAATTGAAAAGCTTTTTCTAAACTTTTAAACTGAAGTAAAAATAACTGTTCTGCAATGATGTTACAGCGACAAAGCATAAAACTTCTGTTTTTATATTTTCAATTAAACTTCTAAAATTTTTCAAAAATTGCTAAAACAAAAGAAAAAGATGCATTCATTCAAACAGATTTTATTATTATAAATTAAAAGGATATTTTTTAAGAATTAAAACAAAGTTAAAATAAATTTTGTGTGATATGTTTTGATGTTATGGTGAAAATATGTTAAAATTGTTATTTTTATTTTTTTTAATTCAACTTCAAATTAAAATTTTGAAAAATCTGCATTTAGTCAGCTTCTAATATACCAAAAATAACTATCCAAATTTCATGTTCCTGATTTCAATGATTTAAGCTGCACATTGCTCTCTTTCGAACGGGTCAGACATTTATATGTAAAGGGAGATTTCATTGGTGGAAGTGGGAGGGGGGGAATTCGATAAGAATTATAAAAATGGAAAATCGTTATAAAATTGTAGTAATTAAGCCCTGCAAAATAAAATTAAAAAAAAAATTTCATTAAATTTTAAGCACCAGAACTGGCGGCGGCCGGGGGAGGGGGGTGTCCCTTGGTAAAAATTAAAATTTGGTGAGATTAGTTCAACAAATAATAATTTTCAAATGAATGGGGTCATTTAAAAAGTACACCATAATAATTAAAAACTTATGGCTTCAACTTAAAATCTCATCATATTTGATTTCACACAATCGATTAACATAACTAAACACCGCAATTAATTACATTTCAGTATAGTACATTAAAGTCAATCTAATAAATTGTTCAAAGGATTTCTCCAAAACAACATATTAAAGAGAATAATGATCGAATGAGTAACGTATTAAAGAAGTTTCAATGCAATTTTTTTTACACAGCAGCTTCTCTCATGTTCGATATATTTCTTTGGCGCACCCAACTCAGCCTTCTGCAATTTTGTTTTCGGTTGATCAGACCAATCTGCATATTCTTCTTTAGGAACACATAAAAGGTTAAACATACATTTACTAGACATAACTTAAATAAATCCTTCAACATCTCAAACATTAAAAAATTTTTAAGTGTTTGAGAAATTAAAAAAAAAAAAAAAAAAAAAAGGAATGTTTTTTGACCTGCAACAAATATGGCACCATACATATTTCCCTTTCAGATAATTATTGTAGTATTCCAATGCTTAACATTGAAAAAAAAGTGGGAGTGGGAAAAAAGTCACACATGTGTTATTTTAATATGTATTGGTACTCCGATTTATTTCAGCCTGGAATCCTAGTCCGAGTTCTTCCTTTTTCTTGATTTTCTTCCTTCACTACTATACTTTCAAATTATAATAACAAATAAAATGCTGTATTTGCACTTCTCGAGAAAATTAAGCATCTTTTAAGGGCTTTTTTTTTTACAAAATTAAGCACTTTTAATGTGCTTAAAAACTTAAAATCTAAGCACTTTTTAAGGACTTTTCATGATGCTATGTAACCCTGGCAATAATTTCAGATTATCAGTATTCTAAAAATAATTATTTTGTAATCACTCATATAAGGGCCTTAATTTAACAGGTTGGATAATTGCTCTGGTTTTTATTTTCCCAAGCTGAGTTTAATATATATCATCACAAATTTTCTTTTAAAGCTATATAAGTACTTAAAGCTTTCAGTTTTTCCAGCTTTCTGCCTTTTTATTTGAATTACATTACTTCCTGCTCAATGTCTCAAAAAAAAAAAAAATCTTAACTTGGATGGTTGCCTTCCAATACATATAAAAGAGCAAAAGCTGTTTAAAGAACTGCTTTCTTTTTTAATAAACGGGAGAACTCAAAACATGTTTACAGCTGCGTAAAAGAGCAGATACCACTTTTCCCCGCTACTTTCTGCTCCTAGCAAAAATGACATTTTATATCTTTCAAAATTTGGATTAATATCAATGCCAATATAAAAAAAGAAATGTGAAAAATAGTGAATATGAACTTCTGTCCTTAACACTAATAATAAATTTAAGTATTACAAGAAAAATTAATACTACAATTACAAATTATCAAAATGAAATTTAGTTTTACCAGATTCAATATAATTATTTTCTCTCTACTAAAATATGGTAATAAAACTGCAATTAACTTTAAAAATTAATTCAATAATTTACAGTGAACGTTAGTATATTTAACTAATGAAAAGAAATACAAAGACTTTATGATAAAAAAATAGATGAATTAAAAATACAATAAAATAATTACTTGTTCTGGAGTAGGAATATCTTCAGTTAAAAGTAGCCAAAATAATCCTTCTGGTAGTGGCTGTTCTCCACCAGGAGCTTTAGGTAATAACTTTTTAATCTGAGGGATTGTAAAATCCCTAAATTCAATACCATCTTCAGGGTCAAGATGAGAAGTTTCAGTAACTAGACTTTTCATACCTCTCATACCTCCATAAACCTATAAAGGACAAGAAATAAATCAATTTCAAATAATTCCTCATAGATAATAATAAAAAAAAAAGCGAAATCTAAAAGTTACTTTAAAATATTTAAAAAATGCAAAACAAAAATTTTAAAATGCTTAAGACATAGTTATTCTTGAAAGTAAAAAAGCTAACAAGATTTACATTGCTGAATCAGGATATATTTGTATTAAAGTAGTAAACAAAATATGCGATTTATTGAAACTAGAAAATTTATGAGCAATAAAAGTGCAGTAGAATATTATTAATAATCAATTGAAACTTTTAAGCAATTATCTTTCACTTCTTCAATATACAAAGACAAAATAATTTCTGAAAATTTTTTAAAATTCTATTATGATTTGTAAATAACCATTTTAAATCTATTAAAAAAATTCAACAATCTAATTTTTACTTTTAGGATAGTGTGTGTGTGTGCGTGAGAGAGAGAGAGAGAGAAAGAGATCTAGTGCAACAAACAAAAGTACAAACAACTTGTTTTTGATAATGAATTTTGAGTTTTGTTTTGTTTTACAAGAAATATTAATTCCATTTAAAAAAAAATCAAATTTACTTTTGATAAGTAAGCACGGAATTTAGATTTATTATTAGAAACTAATAGCAATAATTACTTGATCTATTGTAATTTCACCAATTACTTTACTTCCATATACTTCTCTAAATTCTTTTACTTTCTTTTGATGTTCTATAATGCATTTAGCCATAACACTTTTAAGATCCTGAAATAAAATAAAATAAAATAAAAAAATTAGCATAATTTGCAACAAGTAAAAAGCAATTATATACATTATAAATTTAAAAACTTAAAACATTTTAAATATTCTTAACTTTTTAAAAATATTCAAGAAAATTCAGAAACATTTCACTTAAATCTTCCTCAAAAGATTAATGCATTTCTTTAAATTTCACAAATAATGCAATCTCTCTAGTTCAGAAAATAAGAATTAAACACTTTATTAGAGGGAACCAATTATTATCAAGCTTAAATATGTGATATTTTGTTATGGCCAATATTCATTACTAACATTTGCCATTAAAGAGTGTTATTACGATTTAGTGGGGTTTTATTTGAACATTGTATTAAAAAGTTTAAAAATGGTACTAAAAATGTTTTTTTTTTAGATTAATTCAATAATGAAAGTAGATTTTGAGATTTTCTTTATCATACAAGTATTTTTTTACAACACTTCTATCATAATTATGCACAAAAAATTTAATACAATAATTTTTTCTCTATTAAATAAAATTTTTTCCTACTTTAAAAAGCAGATTTCTAAAGCAGTTACTTTTAAATATTAAAAAGAAAAAGCTCATAAATTTCTAAACAGCCAATGAATTTAAAGAGAACTAAAATGCATTTGAAAGGAAAAATTATATGAATGTACAAGAATTTTATTTCTCAATAATCCAATGATGTGTGTGTGGGGAAGGAGAAGTAATTAAATAAAATATAAGCAAGGGAATTTTTAAAACCAAGGAGAAAAATTTTATACAAGTAGCATAGGAAAAATGTAAAGATTCCATTAACTCAAATGCAATAATACATTTTTTAAGAAAATTCAATGTTTGTCGTTATAAATAATTACATAGTATAATTCCTTTTCTTTTAAGTAAGTAAAACACTACTTTTTTTTATTCATTAAATGAAAAATGCATATGTTGTTAAAAAATACATTTAATAAATAACAAATCATAAGTAATGTAAAGTAATAATTCATAACTTCCATTCGATAAGGAAATTTTTTTTTCTTTCATTTTTTTATAACAAACAACAGATTAAACAAGAAAGTATTTAGTTTTCAGACCAATACATGACAGCACTTACTAACCAAAGTTCATATTTTTCGTTTTTTTAACAAGGTCAAATCACATTTTTAAGAGACTCAGTATTTCAGATATGAATGAAGAAAATGACTGCATTGGGGAAAAAAAATAAAAGAGAAAACGAACCGTATTATCCGAGGATACATTTCTTGCACATGTTAAAACCGGAACCAATCTCTGGAAAATAAATAAAGTACATTTCTTACAAGTACAGCAAATGGAAAAATGATATTTATGCTAAGATTTACGCTTGAAAAAAATGTTTAACATCATGTTTACCTGTATATTTCTAGAATGAGAAACTCTGTTAAAGAAACTATTCAGAGCCATAATTTTACAAAATATTTATAACACAGCGTTGATAAATTACCGCAATGTATTAATGAGAATAACTAGACCACGCCAGATGTTATCACACAAAATCACCCGCGGTACACGAGTTCGCCGGGATCAAGATAAAACGTAGATAATAAATCTTCGGATTTCAGTCTACGTGAATTAAGTAAGCAATTTAGTTCAATTTTTCTATTCAACTTATCGAAAAGATTTTAAAAAGAAAAATAGCTAGAACATTTTGTTAACAGCAAATAATAATAATAATTTCTTATATTTCAAAAAGAAAAAATAAAGAGAAGACGGAAAAAATTATGATGAATTTAGATCAGCGCGGAAATTTGAACATCAAATTTACGCGCATGACACATGGATCCTAAACAAACACAGCAGGCTGAAAAATAAATAGCCCCGCCCATACATTTAAATAAAGAAGTTCGCCTTATTTTGCTGGTGAAAAAAAAATTAAAAATTTGATAAAGTTGTCCTATTAATGTGAAATTTTTTACTGGAAATATTTTAGGATACTCTACAACGAAAAAGAATTCGATCGACTAAATTATTGATGCCTGCTTTAAGAAAGAACAAACTGAAGTGAAATATTCATTCCACATAATAACGCATGCGCTTTGACAAGTATTACTCACATTTCTGACATCAGGATCAGATTATTATTGGAAGAGGACGATCAAGTTTCCATTTATAAGTGGTAATGTTTTTATCCGGCTTATCCAAGGATTATGTGTGCTTCATTCACAACCTGTGGCTCCATTGTGTCTTTAAGTGTTTATAAAGTGAGTTTTTGTGATCTAGAGTGGAAGACATGATATATAACTTCTGTGCCGAGTTTTAAAAGTGTTGCTTATGGTGATCGAACTACCCAAAACAACAAATGCCAGGATGGGCAACGCTGGTTCTTCTCGACAAAGTACGCTACACCAGAGAATTAAACAGTATCCTGTAGACAGCATGAAAATGCCCATGCCTGAGCAGAATGAATTGGAAAAACGATTTACGAAAGTTCTGGTATGTAGAAATGTACTATTGACTTTTGTTGGAAAAACTACCTCGCCCTTGTATATGTAAAAGCCTCTTTAGTGGTTATAAATTCGGATTGCAAATTATTTAAAGTTGACTCAACAATATTCATTTTCAGCAATATATGTGTAAAATGAAAAAAGTTGTGAAATTTTTTTTTGTCAAACTTATATTCATATATTATATCTTGAGTTCTCAAAAGGACATAGGTAGTTTAACTTAAATGAATGTGTGAAGTATTCATTGAATTATAAAGTTCCAAGAATACTTATTCAGATGAGAACAATTATTTTTCTTTTCACTTTATTTTAAAAATTACTTGGTTTAAGGAGTGTATGATAAGTAAAAATGTAATTAAACTTTAAATTTTATTGCAGTTATTTTACACAATAACTATAGGTTAGGGCAGTATTTTTCATTTTGGTGTAAAATCACTTTGATTAGTCTTATTTTAAGATGATAGAATAATATTTTACTTAGTTTCATTTTTAAAAATATTTCCTTAATTTTTTTTTGATTACTTAAGTAATAATTTTAGTTGTTAAATGTTCTCATATTAATTTGTTATCTTAATATGTTTACTTTTTTTTTTACTATTTATACTTACATTTCAAAGTAATAACAAGAAATTTTGTTACCATATTGTATTACTTTTTCATGTTAATTTTTGTAATTTAGAAGAAAATATAAAAATCGGTCTGGCTGAAGGATTGTGCATATTTTAAAAGGGGAAATGAAATATTCAACAATATATTTACTACAGAATCTTTTCTATTGAAATATATAGCATTTTATGTTTTAACTGTTGATTTTACTTGTTGATCAGACAAACAGTGATAAATATTATATTCCTTCAAAACTATTTTATTTCTGATTAACGAAGATTTTTTTTTCTTAAATAATTAATGCATGAAAAATGATTATTAAACATTTATTAACTAACAAAAATTGTATGGAATTTTATAATAAAAAAAAATATAGTACGAAACAAGATTAACAGAAAGAAAGTATTTCTAACATATTAAAACTGCTCTTAAAGTAGTTGCTGGAATGTTCATAATTTGCTTAATATTATTTTGCATCTAAACTGAATCTAGTTTCTAAACTTCTGTGTATTTGAAATGCTTTAATTAAAGTTCTAGCTTTTTTTTTTGGTCTAGAAATTTTTAATTCAAAATTTAAATTCTCACTCAACATTAGCTATATGATGACTAATTTTCATTCATATTACAAAATGTTAAAAAAAAAAACATATGTTTTAGTTCTTTTTTCTTCTTATTTTTAACTATAAGGAAATATTTAAAAGGTGCAGTCTTGAGAGAAAGCTATTTAACTGTCTATTCTTAGGAAACAGCTACTTGAAATGTAGAAATAAGAATGTATCAGTTGTTTGATATGAAAAGGAAGTTTATATGTAGAAAATGCATATTGTTTTTGAATTAATTTCATTTTATAAATGCATTGAATAAAAAAAACATTGTACTTTGTAATTAGATACATTAGTCAATATGATTTTCAGCATTTATTTTATTTTTTTCAAAAGATATATTTAAGTCTTGAAATTCTAATCTGATCATAATTCCAAATTATCAAGTCTATTTTAAAATAATCTCCTTATTGTTTTAAAATGGAATGTAAATCTAACTCAAATAAGCACTGAATATAAAATTTTAAGAAACTATTTTGAATTGCTATTTTTTTAAAGCTAATGGCTAATTATTTGAAACAGTAGAGATTTGTTGATTTAAATTGGATTTTTTCAAGATTTTTTAATTTTGAAACACTGTTTAAATTTCAAAGCTAAAAGCTTAACAAAAAAAAATCATCTTTTTTTTATTTATTTATTGAAATTAGCTTATTACTTAGTTATACATTCATTTACATTTCAAAGATAAAATGCAAAGCCTAGTGATGTATACCAATCGAGTCGTGTTCAGATAATTATAAAATAGGTCAAGTAACATTTCTATAAATATCTTTTTTTTTTTTTAATTTAAATATTTTTTTAAAAAAAGACCTTACATTTTTGTTTTGGTTTTTTTCTTCTGAATAATTAATAGCTGCAATTTGGATTTAATTTGGTTTCCACATTTTTTTTTTAATGTAACAATTCATATTTTCTTAACTTTTCCCCCCCCCCCTTTAATATTTATCTGAATGCTGGTTATTTTTGAATCATTGATATTTTGATAAGTAAAAAGGGAATACGAGATGTCTTGATCACACATAACTGATTTTCTAAATATATAAACTAAAAATTGATTATTTATTGAATAACTAGAAATTGTACAATAGTGAGGAATGACAAAATCCAATTTATGGTAAGTAAAAACATATTTACCATTAGCAAGTCTGCAATTTTCAAAGGTATGTGTAATAAAATGTAGACTGTATGACATTAAAATAATTTTTGTTTGTTTGTTCACTAGCTTAATATAAAAAAGTTGTAGTTTTGGAGTTGGCTAGAAATATTATTATAAATAAATTAAAGAAGTAAATTTATATGCTTTATAATTTTAATTATTTACTTTTACATAAAAATAAACTATTATCAATTTTCACAATTGGTTGAAAATATTTATACTAACCAGTTTGTTCTTTGTTTTAATTAAATTAACCTAATGTGTTAGGTTTTAAAAATTTGTATTACTATTTAGAGTTCTTTAGATCAAATCCTGACATAAGATAATTATCAAGGTTGAATGCCTGAAAAGCGTCTTCTGCTGTGTTTATGGATAAAATAAACATGTACGGATAAAACAAAGTGTTTACGGATAAGAGAAACATGACATATTAATAAATGAAGTGAATGATTAATAAAATTTTTGTAAGAAATGTAGCAAACGTCTTTAAGTTTTTTATGTACTTTTGATATTCGTCTTGATTAAAATTTTCAGAACTATATATCGAAGAAATTCTATTTAAATTTACTTTTGATACAGCAATTATCGTTAGCATAACTATAATATTAGTTTGCTTGTTGTATGCTTGCTGAATTTTCAATACTTGTGTATTACTGCTATTGCCAATAGTTTGATTAATATGAAACTAACAAATCTTCAAAACCTATAAGGAAAAGGGTGGACACTCCTTTTACCATATTTGTATATAATGTATGTTATTTTTGCTTTTAAAGTAAGAAATATTGTTTAGGATTCCTTAATAAAATTATTTTTAAAAGAAGTGAATGAACTATTTAGTAATAAGTATTTGGCAAGATAAAGCATGACAAAGTGTCTATAATATGTTTTAAAGAGATGGCAGCATTTTTGAACTTAAAGTTGATTCAAGTTTAGATTGGGGGGAAAATAATTTAAGTAGCAATTTTAATTATTTAAAATCATTAGACAGTATTAATTAACATATTTACAGTGTTGTTTTTACACTATATTTAAAAAAATGCATGTCTTTTTCCCTAACTAAAATACTATAATGTTATAATTCATTAAAGATGGAGGAAAAGCATAATGATTCTATTTTATATCAGAATATTTCTCTTAATTTCTTATGTCACCAAAGTGACTTCTGGGATGATATATTTTAACGTATTTTTAGTTTTTGGAAATATGCATAAATGAGGCAAAATATTGCTTGTAACATTGTCTAAAGAATCATAATTTTAAAAGAGTAAGAATAAAAATATTCCTTTTGAAGTGTACATTTAAATACACATTTTCTGAGATTAATATAAATAATGCAAGTATATAAATGTGCATTTCTTAATATTTCTGTCTTTTGATATATTAATTTACTAGTTTAAAGGGTTTTATTTCTTCATGTCTTGAGATTCAGAAATCAGTCGTGATATAATTTAGCCTCGTCAACATTTTTATTGATTATAAATTTCGTGAATACATTTAACTAAGGATTTTTAATGGGCGATAAATTTTATCTTTTTGATCAA
The DNA here is from genome assembly GCA_026543865.1 of Argiope aurantia. Taxonomy (NCBI): domain Eukaryota; kingdom Metazoa; phylum Arthropoda; class Arachnida; order Araneae; family Araneidae; genus Argiope; species Argiope aurantia. The sequence goes on along the minus strand of JAPMOR010108218.1, from coordinate 134,603 downwards.
AATGTCTTAAAGCCAAGTATCCAAATGATTGTTTGTTCTAAATTTATAATTTAATCAACTATAGCTTACTAAATTTAAAAATAAAATCACACACAAAAAAAACCAGGACTATAATATTTAACTTTGTTTTAGAAATATTTTCTTGCTTAAAAAGATACATATAGATCTCTATATCTGCATGCAGATGCATACAGGTGCAAATTGTTAATATATCATTTAATTTTAAATTGAAAATTTAGCTGTTATCTCCTTTTTAAAATATTGGTACTTGCATTGATTTGAGGGTTTCCTTGTTCCTAGCTTTATTGATTAACATGTTAATATATTGACTATCAATCTTAAACTTAAAAAAAACAAATCATGGCGTGTATTTTTATAATTGAAAGTTTGCATGTTAATCAGAATGTTCTATTTATTAATAAAAAATAATCATGTTTTAAACAATAAAAATGTGTTTAATTTTTAAAAAGTATTACCTAAATCAAATTGTTATTGATAAATCACTTTTTGTCAGAAATTTTTAGATTTCTATTTCTGTGCAGAGTTCTTTATCTGCTAATAATACATATGTACTGCTTGGAAGATGTAGGTTTTCTTTTGTGAAACAATTCTAAACTAGATTATCAACTTGCTTTATAGTTTGTTGTGTCACTGTCAGAGTAATCTCTAACAGTTATACTGTGTTGTATGAAGGAAATGTTCCTTTGTTTAGAAAAAAAAAGTCCTTGATTTGATGCCAGATTTACTGTTAAAATTTATTAAACATTTAGATTCCCCTGATATAATATGTGTGTCTGCATGTCGATAACTGCATGAACTGAAATTATTCTCTACAGCATGGCGTTTCTGCAATTTTTCTTCTAGATAATATACTTTTTTTATTATTATCATTGTTTCTCTTTATAGTTTGACAATAATACTTCTTTGTATTGTTTATGTTAAAATAATTCCACTATTCTGTGTGTTTAGGATGGAACAAGAATTTGGGATGAGGGAGAGCTCTTTTTGAGCTAGGATTATTTTCTAACAATCATATTTCCAAATTTAATATTACATATCATATAATTTAGTTTCCTTTTCTATGGATTTTTTTTCTTATTTTTCCTTGTGGGAACATATTTATATTACCTGCTGAAATAACACATTTTTTTATGGAAATTTTTTTTTTAATTGTCTAATGAAATATGCTTTAAATCTTTTTCATTTTGTGATACTTTGCCATTATTACAATTTTATAATTCAAAGTTTATTTTAAAATTATTTACTTTCCTTTTATAAATCAAAGTTTATTTTATTTTCAATAAACTTGTATACCATCTTAGTATCAATCTAAAATTTTAATTCATTTTGGTAAATTTGTTTTAAGTAGTTGATTGTTTTCTTTCTCATAAGTACAAGTAAACCAGTAATGCTCTTGCATTAAAAAAAAAAAAAAAATACTTTTTAAATTCTTAATTTATTTACTCAAATAGTTTCATTCAACATTCAGTCATTAATATTAAATAAAATATCCCATTTCTGTTTTCTTTTTAAGACTAGTTTCTTCAAACAATTTTTAATTACAATTTGAAAATATATTTGAAGTAACAAAATAAATATTTGGATTGTAATCGGTGAATAGTTTTTAATTGCTTTTTATGATCAGTTCATTTCACTTCTCCTGAATAAATATGAGTGAAGAAGTTATTTATAATTAGTAGTGGCACATAAAAATGAAATAATTTATTTCCCATTTTGATAGTGTTATTGTTTATTTGTGAATGATGAATTTATAAGTGCCAATCCTGACAATTGTAAGTGGTAAGTCTTTCTATATAAAAATGACTCGTTAATTTTTATTTATTAATGAATAAAAACTTTCTTGGTATGTTATGAGATACCACTATTAAAAATTTATCGGCGAAAGAAAATAAACAAGTTTAATTTTACTGTTATTTTTATTTGAATAGTTAATGTTCGATATTGAAACCAACATTCATTAATATGAAAATATGCAGTACATTTTAAGATTGCGGAAATTTGGAATTGACACCTCATATCAGTTATTTTCCTCAATTAAACGATGTGCATTGCATCCTGAATGTGTAAATGATGGTTGTGACTCAATATTATTTTACCTTATTTACTTAGTACCACTTTATTATTATTCTTTTAACATTCAGTTTTTTGCACTTTTTTTCCTGAGCTTGACAGTGATATAGGGGAGGGGATAAATGACTTTAAAAAAAATCCGATATTAAAAATTAAAATTTTCCTTTTAGATTGTCGTAGGCGCATTTGTGACTAAAAAGGAATCACTAACTTAAATGTGCATTGTTTGGCTATTTAATTCCACCAATTTGAAAAACTAATTTTCGTTTCTTAGTAGAATGAAATTAATGATTATTCCCTTTTTATGAAATAATTGAAAATGTTTATGATACTGAGTATTGAAAAATCTTGATTTAAAAAGAATTAAAAAGAAACCCATGTACAAGTTTCATTCTTTTTCCATCATTTAGGAGATTTTCTTTTTTCACCGTATTCTTTGTTTCTTCATCTTTACTTTTGTCCGCTCTTAAGAAACGTTATAGAACTAAGTGAGGGCTCGCGTAGGCGGCGGCTATTTTTGCCAAGCAAGCATTTATTTTTTTGTCTTGTTAAAAAGTTCTTCGAGCCTAGCATGCGAGTACACTCCCCTTTTCCTATTATCCGCTAGTTGGTGCCTGACAGTCGCTGTAAAAGCACTTGACAGGAAACTTCTTCACTATTTTTTTTTTTTTTCCCACACAGAACTTTTAAGAACTGGTTTAGACCTAATGTATTATTATTAATAATTAAATAAACGATAATTATATTTCTCATTATTGATTTTTTTGCCTTTTTTTTCTAAAAGTATGTAGTCAATATAAATATTTTTAAAATTACAATTCAGAATTTTAGTTTAGTGAATAAATTCTGAATTTATTCTAAAAGTTTTCACTGCAAAATGTAAATTTTTATTTTATTGGTGAATTTTATGTGGTAGCGTTAGAGTGGTTAATTTATAAAATAGACTATTATCTTTGGTAATTGTGTACATCATCCTTTCAAGTATCGTGCGTCAGCATTTGTTCTACAGTTATGCTTTGGCACTGCCATCAGATTAATTCGTGTTTAGATGATGACGTACCATTGTTCATGTGTCATAGGTCGGCCGTTCTGTTCGGAGGATTTATTAAAGACGAAGACTGTAATTGGGTGTCAAGTGGAACTGATGACATATAACTGTTCTTCGAGTTGACAAACTACGAGATTTCTAAATTGAGTAATAGAGTGGTGGATGAGCTTAACTAGAAGATTTCATTTGTTATTGTGGGGAGGGGATTCCGCTCGTAGCATGTTTTGTTAAGTAATGGGCAGAGAACTTCCTTCTTCATGTTCATCATGACAACTGTTTGGAAAAAGAGTGATATTATTTTTATTTTAGCAGTTGGTGCAGATGTCTCATTCTGTTACGAGAAAAATTGTTAAATTTTTATCGTAATTTATTTTCTTCTTTTATTGATGTTCAGTAAACAAACTGATTTCTTCACAAACATTTCAATATTTCCGAGCTTATTTGAATATGAATGATGTATCCACGGAATGTTATTATTAGTTTAAAATATGACAATTTACAGATATATCTACAATTTCTTAAAGTTTACTTGTTAGTAGTTGTACAAGAACATATATTTTACTTGCAAACTGTTTTTATTTTTAAATCATAATAAAATGCCAAAAACGAAAAGTAGCAATAATGCAATCATTTTAATCTTTATTAAATTTCCTAACCGTATTCAATTGGGGGAGGATATAAAAAATTGCCTTCCATATTTGTTATAAATGAGGGAAAACACCAATTTTATTTCTGTTAATCAATTCAGTTTTGTAAAATCAATTTTTATTATTATTTTATTGAACCCCCATTCTCTCATCTTCCCAGCAATTTGATAGTATTGATATATGAATGGATAGCAAATTAAAGGAGCTTTGATAAAACCATTTTCTTGTAGTGAGTGTTATTTCAGTTTTACTTCAATAAACATAAATCAACTTCAGCTATAAAAAGAAAGGTTCAAATTAAAACTGGCCACATTTTTTTAGACCTTTAGGTATGTCATCTTGAACCTTCGCTCAAAAATCCTCACACATTCCTTTAAAAAAATCACGTGTAGTAATTGATTTCTTCCTCTAATCGCCTGTACGATTTGTTCTATTAAATTTGATGGATGATATGTTACGATAACAGAACCTCTGCTCGTAAGCTGTATCTGTTGTTCAGCCGAACACCCTTTCATTGTTGTTGGAGTTGACGAGCAGGAATTAACCTCGCAGGGTCGCCTTTCTGCTCAGACATTACACCCTTTTTTAAGGTGTGGAGGGCGGCATTGTTTCATCGGTTCACCTTCTGAGCGGACGCGCCTGGATGCGGGGTTATGCTCTGAAGATCCGCTGAAGAAGCCAGGCTACCACATCCTGCTTGGCATCGACATGTTTCTCATGCGCCTTCTTGACTCAGACCGTTGCATGATCCAATTAGCGAATGAATCCGAATATGTGGCGACTCATTAGTAAGGTCTCTTAGTACTCAAGAATATTAAATAAAATACTCGTTTTTATTATTATTTTTTAAGTTTTTCCATGTGTGGAATGGGCTATGTTTGAAAGAAGGAGAGGGAAGTTGGAAGTTTTTTTTTTTTTTTAACTTAATAAGCGATACATTATTTTTTGCTTCTATCAACCAAGATGTAAGGGAAAATTGAAATTAATTCTTTTCTTACAATATATTCCATATTAAACACACAAACAGGTAATCTATGTAACATTCTTATTAGGTTTCTTCAATATGGCGTTTTCTGAAAAACGGATGAAGGCGGAGAAGGGGCTCATTCGAAACTGTCAAAATATAATTTTTATAAATTGACAGATATTTTCATTTAAGCTGTTTTCAGCAAAAGTGCGATATAAAATATTTTCATCATAATTCAGCAAACTTTTACAATAGACTTTTGATTTTGGATAAGAATATATGCATTCTTTAATTTTCTTTCAGCGTTGTCCTCCCTGCTGATTTCGCTTATTATCTTAAAAACATCTGTCTTTTCCTAAGTTGTTTGCTGAGAGATCATTGTCAATTTTTTCCATTGTTTCATCAGCGTTAATTTCATTTTATACTAACAAAGTTTTCTCCCCCTCCTAATGGAAGGAACTTCATTTAAAATGTGCATCCTCAACCGTCCTATTATTGCAGGTCTGAAATGCTTGACTTCATATAAACGATTGTCTCCTGACTGGCATTATTAACAAATCTTATTTAAATGAAAGCAAATCCTAGAATGCTATATAATTTCCCCCAATTCTTAAACTATGTTAAATCGGAATCACTAAATTGATGATTATTTTTTTATTGCATAGAGTAGGAAGAGAATAAAATTGCATGAATATATGATTTTCTTATCTGTATAACATACCCTAAAAACACTTTTAACGTTTTAAATGTGGAGGATGTGGGAATAAATCTCCAGTTATTCAGAATTTTGTTCTGAAATCTGAATATTTTTAGGATTTTATCCAGTATTCAGTGCCCTGTTATTTTAATTTGTCATCAAATTTTGATTGTTGCATTAAATTTAGAATGTTCGAATGACAAGAATACCTCTGCCTCTTTTTTTTTTTTTTTTTCTCTCTGTATAAGTATAGAAGACCATTTTATATAAATTTGTTTTACAGCAATGTCTCTTTAAAGAAAAGCGAACTAGTTTTCGTTAAAATTTCTTACCCGTTAAAAAATAGTATACTGTTTTATTTTTCTTTGTATTTCCTTTTGTGACATTAAAACTGATAACGTTTTATATGTAATATAATGTTTTGTTCAACGTAAATTATTGTAAATAAGTTTTCATTATTCACTCTTTCCCTGTAAAAATATCTGTTTCGTTCACTCGACAATAGTGCATAAAAGCTATTTTTAGGCGTAAGAATATTTGAAAATCGTTGCAGAAAGCAGTTTTTTTAAGTGAAAGTGATATTTCACCGCGTTTTGGCTTCAAAGAAATGAATTGCATTTTCTCGATCCTTCTTCCGTGACGTTACCCTTAATGACATCATTTTGTCGATTCTTTTATCTCGTATGGTCGAATTTTTGCTTTTTTCTTATCTGTGTGGTCTATTGGCAAGGTATATCAACCATGATTATTTATCTTTTCCTTGCATTCTTTATGCCGAGATAGATGAACTTAGTTTTATCATTAAAAAAAAAAAAAAAAAAAAAAAAAAAAATAAAAACTCCCCTCCCCCCCCCCCCCACACACTGTTCATTTCCATTGTAAATATGCATTGACGTTAGGAGGTAATGAAAGACACTACGATTTATTTATAATTTTAATTTCCTTCATTTGAAGAAAATCATTATATGCATCATTTTTCGGTGAAATAAACTTTTTCAGCCTAATACTGAACTCTAACCAAATGATATTCATTTTTTTTAAATATCTTTTTAGTTTATTGAAAGCAAGTGAATGGAACGGTTGTCCCGATATCATTTATGAAAACAAGGATTTAATACATACTTTTTTTAAATTTTAACTCTGGAAATTTTACATTTTGATGAAATCTTTTTTAGTATGTTCTAAACATTGGTGTTTTAAAAGAATCGGATAAATTTTCTCAGAACTACTACACTATTATATGGAAAAATTCCGCTGAGAAGTCAAATTATAATAGCAATAATTTATTCCACACGCAACCGTTTTTTAGTTTCCATTTAATGTGGTTGTTGCGTACATTAAATTATATTTTAATTAATGCTGACCATAATACGTTCATTGTTTATTTATTGATTTGTACACCACAGTAAGCAAGTGTTTGAATTTGTAATTTTAAGACAATTTAAATAATTTCATACAAGTTTTACCAAATATTTTTATTAATTTTGATTAATTCCGTGGAGATAATAATGTGATTATGTTTTTACATATGCCTGTAAATTTTTCATTTTAAATTCCTTGACTGTTTCAGCTTTTCTGTAGAAGAGTATCCCTGCGTCCTTGTATACAATTTTGTATTTTTTATCGCAGCCGTTAAAAATATCCCTCCGTCCTCTAAGACCACATATTACTTTAGAGTACAAGAGTATGCCTTTTAGAAATAAAAAGAAAAAAGCATTTGAAACGAATCTACCATTTAACGTACTTCCATTACACAAATGTCATTAAGAGCATGCTTTCTTTACTAAATTCTGTTTCTCAACGCCCTGACAACTGAGTAAGGTATAATTATTTCAGGATGTCATGCTACATTTTGGACATCACAAACTGACTTAACTGTACTCGAGATCAACATCTTTTTCTTTAGATACTTTACTTTTGATAGCTTGTCAGGAATGAGTCTCCAGAAAGAATTCCGTCACGTTATCCACAATCAAGTCTAAGACAGGTCTTGTGCATCATTCTCATTGGGGTGATACCATTAATCGTGCTTTTGTACAACATTCAAGCGTAGCTATAAATTTTTTTGCTAATTGCAGTTAGATTTTTTAAGCTAGTCGTTAAATTTTTATGCTTTTAGTGATCGTAAGTTAATCTTGAACAAATTTTCTAATTTATCATACACAAGATTTCCTTATTATTCCTTTTCCCTATTATTACAAGATTTCCCTACTACATTATAGTATATGAAATTCTTCATATATACTTGTGTTAAAGATATTATAGCATTTTAAAGATATTATGCATATTCATTAAATTTAAGACGAAAAAAAAAAAGGGGGGGGGCGGATGTAATAGTAAAATGAACAAGTACCATGTTTCTTTCTTTAAAAAAAGCTTTTGTAAATTTTAAAAATCAATTCGCTTTGGAAACTTAAAAAGAATACGTTGCGCCTCAAATTGATTTTTTTTTTTATCGGATACATCCTTGTCAAACAAGCTTTTTCCATGTTTTGTCTATTTTTAATCCTGTAGTTTTGATGTTTTTTAAGCTTATCAGAGGACACAACTTCAAACAAATGATTTTTTTTAATTTTTTTTATTGACGAAAATATCCGGGTTTCAGTTATTAAAAATATCTAATAAAATTGCATTGCTAATGGATATTACTTTTTTTTTTATTCCGGAAAACACTTTTTCTAGAAATCAAAGAAATACATCAACTAGTGTTACAATTTATTTGTGAATATGCGGCTCTGAAACTGAAATACTTTCTGTGAATTTACATGTGTTACCTAGCTTTCTGCAGATTTATTAGATTCATAATTTTTTTTTCTAAGAAAATTCTTTTGAATAAATTTTATTAATATTTTAATTTTAGAACTGTTTTTTGCTTATTGAAATAGTTTTAAACTATTCAGTTTTGCGCAAAAAAAAAAAAAAAGTTAGATTTGATATTTTCAAATATTGTTTTAGGAGATATAAAAGCATGTATATTGTAATCATTGTACTTAATGATTTTTGACAAGCAGTGCTATCATAACAAGTAATTTTCCCTTCCATTTTAAAACTCATGTCTTAAGTATTATGACTTTTCGAAATTATTATCAAAAGTTTAAAAAGTTCATTTTTGAACAATATAATAAAATTTAACTGTGGAGAAAATTTGAAATTGAAACCAGCCCACTCCAAGTTGTATTACAAGTTTAATACCGTTGGTATTTTCCACTTTTGTTTAAATTATGGAATATTACAGTATTTAAGTTTTACATTTTGTAAATCCAAATTTTTCTAGAGCAAATCTTGCATATTCCTTTGTGTGGGCACTCGCTTGTGTTATTAATGGTGAAAATATTACGAAATTCTTATCTAGCTTGGAATTCTTTCTTGTATCAGTAGTTTTGCATGAAATGGAACGAATTACGCGGATGCTTCCCGAAATGATTTTGCAAAATATCATTTATCTCTAGTTCGATCACTGCACTCTGATACTGAAATGAGGCGTTATTAAAACATATGATGCTGCTTGGTTGTGATATTAAGTACATCTACTCTTGATTTCAGCCTAAGAAGCTTGATGCAACCTTCCTACTGCATGATTCATAATTTCCCATTCACTTCCTATAACGCAAAAATTTACATCCTTCACTGTGAAATGTCTTTTGTTCGGATTAATCAGTCTACTCCAAGTTGCCAGACTCGCTTAACAAAAGTTGTTGTTTTTTTCTCTTCATTTTTAAATTGGTTCTTGTTATATTTGTAACTGTAGCTTATTTGTCTTTGAGGGCATAAAACAGACGGCAGAAATTGCACCGTTATTACTACATACACACGTGTTTATGTGGGTAAGGGGCATAATTTCTAGAAACAATCATAGAGTTCTTTAAAGATTTTCATTCTTTATGATTTAACGGTATAGTCCATTTTTTGTTCTTTAGACCAAGACACGATGAGAGCAGTGCTGTTGCTATACCAAATGGGAAGGCAAAAAAGAGTGACAGAGAAAATATTCTGAAATTATATAGTCACAGGAAAGAATTTGTCGACCCAGTATTTTGATACTGTGGAGGAAATAATAGCCCGCAACTCAGATCCCAATGTTATAATGAAGCGGGAATATGAGTGGTTAGAAAATTTTTAGAACATCGATTAACTAGAAATTATCACACACACGTTATATATCTATATAATATTGTATGTATATGTAATTGCATCTCTTAATCGAATTTAAATCTAATTAATTTCTTAATTTAGCTCATATTAACTTTATTCTGAAATGGTCTCTTTATTTCCTGATCCATTTCCACTTTTTTTAGTTAATTGTAAAATTAACTAAACGCGCTCTATAAAACTGCTGGTCTCGATATTTCGCCAGGTTTTCTCACTTCAAGTGAAGGGATAAAAGTATTTAATGTGCACAACATTCTTTTAAAGATACCCAAGTCTACACCGCCAAAGAAATCCCTATCAAAATCTCATTGTAAAACCAGTGAAGGGGAAAATTTTAATCTCTTTTGCACTTGTATCGCGATGTAAACGAACTTTAATTTTATCATCGCTTCTTGTAAATAATATGCACCCGGATAAAATAAATCAGTTTTAAAAATTCAGAAGTTTCTTCTATTCGACCACGCAACTAGTAAAATATGTTTACACACACATATGTATATATATGATTTGTTGTATTTGAAAACAACATATCATATACATATACAAATGACATATATGATACAGTGAAATGCTAAAATTAACCACGTTCATTCATTTTAAAGTTCCGTCTCCTCGGGAAAATATTTCTTTTCGATATGAATGTTAGTTCTAGTTAGAGCGGGAGCTCCCAAACTGTTTAAATTTTGTCTACATAAATAAAAATCAAAAATATTTATTTTATTATAGCATTTAGCCCTTCGGAATCCGATAAGAGCGAAAAAGTGATCGGGAAAGAATCTATTATTTACAAAGCTAAATTCTCGGATAAGTCTATTGCTCATTTCGATATCAAGTCCTGAACGGTAAGAATACGGCAAACGTCATTCTGCCATATGCACTAAATTAAGAAGAGAACGCCGAGGTGTAGAAATATGTTTGTTTGAAAACAATTAAAACAAAACATTAAGAGAGCGTGCCGTTGTACCCTGAATATTTTTCATAAAAATTGTACCTTCAAAAATAATGTAATGCACTGTTAGTGGTACATATTCTATAATTTGAGTAATCCTGAATTAGCAAATTCATTAGCTTTAAAGCATTCTCTCTGTTCTAGGTTTTGTTTTAATTTTCGTAAAAAATGTAGAAACCAAAATATTAAAAACATAACTCAATATAACAGTGTACATTATTGAAAATTAATGATAGTAAGCATTCATCTATTAAACTTTTCCTGAAAATTATATATATATATATAAACTTGTATCTAGGTAAATGAATGACTGCTGCTAGTTCAGAATATTAACTGAAGTTGCTGCAATAGTTTATAACACTGTCATGCGAAAAAGAAAATGTGAAACATAGAAATGAAATATATACAACGCAGATTTCCTCGGAAAAGTATTACAAGTAAAAAACGTGATTCGAATATATATTGCGAAACAATTTAAAATGTAATCACCGTATCAAGTTAAACATTAAATAAAGGGAGAGTTTTAATTTTTTAAAATTGAAAACATTCTGATAATCATTCTGAAATTATCGGATATGATTTCCTGAACACTTTCTCACATACTCTAATAAAGGTATTTAAAGGTTTCTCGCAAAAAATTGTGGACCTTGAATAAAGCAGAGAAACCAGGCAGGACCTGGACGTATAATAGTTACGAAATATTAAACCTTTGGCGTGAATTTAGCATTTTTACTGAATCTATCGTGTAATCTTTGGCGAGTTTTTTGATGATTAATCCCTGGCATGCGATTAATAATACCTGAAAATCGAATTTGTATTAAGGCGCATTTTTCCCAACTGATGGAATCCAAGAATTTGATGCAGAACTACAACTGTAGTCACAAAATCAAACACCAAATTTCTTATATTTAATCTTTTGAGTAATAGCGTTTATAGGCTTGTGAAAGTATAAACCAACAGAAAGTCGACTCTTTAACGGTTTCCCCCTCCCCCAAATTTGAAAGGTATCTACAATTTAGGTATTAAATTTGAGCACCAAATTTCATCCATCCAGCTCTTTTCGTTTTGTAGTTATATCAATTCGGAAATCAATTATATTCGGAATTGTCAATTTATATTCGGAATGCCGGAGAGACAAGATTTCTCTGAATGGATTTTACTCATAATCTGATACAAATCCGCGAATTATGTATGTAATTATTTAATGTAAAGACCATATACCATATTTATCAATTTTGCTCAAATTGTTTTTGAGTTACATACAAACAGGCAAAATTCCAAAAATATGTTTTACGACTAAGGCTAAAACGTAGGGATTCGCCAAAATCTAGAGTTTGAATTTTTTGACGATGATAATATTTTCTCTTTACTTCGTATATAAGGAAATGTAAAGAAAAAAAAAAGCATCGCGTAGATTTTTTTTTTTTTTTTCAATTCTACTACGAGATTAATGGCATAACTAAAGTTTTAAATCCCTCACCTCAAACACAACAGAGTGTATCTAGATTGAAAAAATCCGAGTAGCAAATAAATAAAATTGATTAAACATTAGGATTACAATTATTAAAATGTAACAATAAATAATAAGATATAAAAGAAATTGTATCTTTTGCTATTGCTCCTATTTTTACTTTCTCGTATACGAAGAACAGAGAAAATATTTTTATCGTCACAAAATTTGAACTCGAGATTTTGACGAATCTCTATGTTTTAAATCTCACTGAATTCGAAAAACACATTTTTGGAAAGTGTCTGTCTGTGACAAAGATAACTAAAAAACGCCGAGAGCTAGACGGGAGAAATTTGGTATATGGTCTTAACATCAAATGTTTAGATACTTATCAAATTTTGAGCCAAATCCAACAAGAGGTACACCATCTGTCGACCGGTATTTTCAGAAACATGTAAAAGTGAAAGAGAAACGCAGTTACATAAATATATCAAATTTGATATGTGATTTTGTGACTGCAACTGTAGTTTTGTGTCGAATTTTTGCTTTAATCGCTTGGGAAAAACGTATCTAAAACATAAATTCGACTTTTGGATGCTTTTAACCACATGCCAGGAATTAATCGCCAAAATACTCGGCAAGGATCACACGTTAGATTCAGTGAAAAGGCTAAATTCACATTTAAAGAGTAATATTTCGGAACTGTTGTATGCCAATGCCATAGACGTTCTTCGATTATAACATCTTTATACGAGAAAGTTTTGGAAAGACTAGTCTGCTGTTTTTCTTCCGGTCATGTTTGTCGGCCATGTTTGTATAACCATACTCTCTATTTAATAAAAGTAAGGCAAGAGAACCCTTCAGATGCAGACTTAAAAATATGAACAATTTGCTGATAAATAAGCCGGAATTGTATCTGTTTACGATAACACTAATTTCTCCCTTCAATGGTTTGGAAGTTCTTTAACTATCTAAACAAAGGTGTTTTTTTGCAGCCACTTCACTTTTTAATCAGTCCAGAAGTCAGCGCTTATCAGTCGAAATTTCTCAACTACATACCTTCGTACTTTGATTCTATTTTTAAGCATCTAAGCTAAATTTGATGTCGATACTCGCCTGGATTTAAGATGTAATTTTCGTAATGATCTTCTCTGATTTTTGAATCGAATTGAACTTTCGTTTTAATTTTCTCTATGTAGCAAGTTGACATATTAAATTAGTATTTCCTGCGCGTAACGATAAGCTTAATTTCCTAGCCATTCACGTTAGAATGAATAAACATAGAAATTTTCGCAATAGAACGATGTCGGGTTTCACTATGACGAAAAGGAGTGATTCACGTCCGACTTCCGTTAAAATTCTTCGTCTTTGAATTTTTTTTTTAATTTTTAAATTTAACATGAACTTAGAATGAAAGCATGTTTGTTCCATGAGGGGGGTGAATTTTAGATCATTAGAATATTGTTGCCATTTTCATGTCAATTTATTTCTGGAACGTTTGTTTGCCTTATTAGTTCGTTTTATTATCCTTGCATAAGTAAACTGGAAAAAGTACATATCTTCTCATTAGATATCTTATTTATGTAATTGCTTATTTTTCTAAATGTTTATTGTTAAAAAATTTTACAATTTTCTTTATTGGATGTTATAAAGTAATGCTCCAGCAATTGGCTAGTTAATTTTAGCCTACGCTTTTTTTTAAGTTATCTATTTCCCAATTTTACAGCCTAAATATTTTCGCATTATCTGATCACTTCTTTAACCTTATGCGAAACAAAATTAATAAACCTGCGATATTGACATTGTATATTGCAGCTATATTCCTTCTCGTGAATTTTATTCACGTTGAAATAGTGGAATTTGTTTTGAACTCGGGAGGAAAATTTTTAAATTTTTCTCGTATGCTGGAATAAATAATATATATTTATAATTTTATATAAATATCATTAAATATATAATATATATTTATAATTCTATATAAATATCATTAAATATATATTTAAATCCAGGAATTTAAATATACATCATAATTGTTCATGATTTAAAATTTTTCATACTTGGATGGTTCTTTCGCCTGAATGAAAAAGCCAATGAATTAAATTTAGCCAATGATTTCAGTTTTAATCAATGGATTAAGTCATTGGCTAAAACTTCAATAACTACCTCCTGTAATTTTTCAATTCATTCAAAAATATACTCTAAATCGGAAAATTTCATGCAGTTCCTGTAAAGCATTTGTAATTGCAAAATTGTTATAGTACCTATCTGTTTAATGCGATTAATATAATACTGATTTTCACTGATGGAAATTCTTGAGGTGTGATTTCATAGTTCTTTCACCTGTCGAAAGTTTGCTTCCACAATGTCTGTGGTTAATGGCCCGCTGTGTCTATATTGCGCAGTAAATAAAGTAATCAGAATTTCAGTCTGATATTCTTAAAAATCTAAAGTTCATGGCTTTTCTGAAGGCATTACAATGAATTTTTATAGTTTTGTTGTTGCTGAATTTTATTTCCTTAAGAAAAATAACGCTTTGGAAGATTGTTATAGAAACATTCCCGAAATAAAGCAATTCATGAAAAATTTCGCTAAGCATTTTGGAACATTGCCACATGTTACTGAACTGCAGACCTTGACTACTAGAAGGTGAGAAAGAAAAATCAATGCAAACAAATATCTTTGTATATGTTTTGGTTTCAGTGCTATTATTAGTTACAAAACCCTCGCAGCAAACCCAATTTATCACCCATGTCAACAAAATTAGACTAAAACTTATCTTGTATAGTCACCTGAGTATTTTGTATACATTTGAATGATAGATTACGTGCTGGAAATAAGTGTTACTTGCCATGCATTTTGCTTGATAGAATATCTGTCTGCCAGTTCTAGAAGTCGTTTAGAATTCTCAACTAAGAAAAGCTTTCAGCTTTTAAGAATTTTTGTTACATTGTAGTTAACAATGGATATTTTCTTATTATATAAAATCCATTTTATGTTTAATAAAAAGTCATAAAACTAAATGCAGGTTCAATATCTTTTCAGAAGGCATTCTCTGAATTCAAAAATATTATTTATTTCTACGTTTCTTCTTTTAAGTTGATACATAAATGAATTACATTGCATAATTTTGGATATTCTTTTAAATTTATTCTTCTTTATATAAGACATCGCGTTAGTTTAATAATGGAGCCGCGAACGAAAAATGGAGAATTATGTATTCGATTATTTGAAAGTATGCAAAATCGGTTGATAAAAGTGGGCATTACCTTAAATGCTATCTTCATTTTCCCTATGGGTCAAAAATTTGGAAATCTATTACCTAATAACTCTAGCGTTGCTTTAAAGAAGAACGAAAACAATTTTGTCCATTTCTTTTAATACTGAAATCCCATTTTGCTTCACCGTATTTAAATATATTCAAGTGCGGTCGACATTTTATATTTTGGTTAAATACTTGTAGAATTCAGATATTTACTCGGCAAAACATTTCTTCGCTTACAGTCGACCAAGAAGACATTCTTTGTCACTTAATTTTGTAAATTACAAACCAGCAAAAGTGGTTTGCCCGATACTTTCTCCTATATTTTCTAATAAAGAAAGTCGATAAGGTATTACTCCATTCTAAGGACCCTTATCGGTGAATTGTATGTGTGTCATAAGAACCTTTGCAATAGTAGTCTTCCTATGGGAATCTATCTTAAGTGTATTGGAACTCAAGAAGATCTAAACTATGGAGATTTGTCAAAATGTCGAGGTCGATTTTTTTTCTTTGACGATTGCGATATGTTTTGATTATATACAAGAAAGTAGTAAATTAATATCGATGCGAGTAAAACTAGAATTAATTTCTTTTAAATACAATCTTTAGGTTCAATGTTTTAGTCAATTAGATTTCGATTATAACCCTAGATGCTTATTTTTCCCCTTTTGCATCTCTGGAAATTAAAAAAATGCTGCTGAATCTTATACTTGGTACCATTAAATTACGTTCAGAAAATGTAAAAACGAGGAAACGATTATTCGTTCTGTTATTCGACCAATTAATGGAATGTCCATTGAAATGCCGTACTTTCTTGCTGCGTTGAATGGAGCCGGAAGCACAGAAATCTCTCTTCAGAAAACTTTTGACTCGGAAATCCTGTTCCCTGTGCTTGTTTTTGTGTTAACAAATTGTTTATGAGACAATAATTAAAGCAAGCATAAAAATTAAGGATTAAACGGTTATTTTAACGAAACAAATAGTTTTTTTCAATAGAATTTTCTTTTTATATAAAAATCTTAATGGTATCAATTTTTATTTCATTTACCGTTTTCTTAGTTTCGAATCTTTTGGTATATATTAAAAGTCATTTCTTCGATTTTTTAACAATTGCAACTGCAATAAGAATACTCATAACAACATAAAGAATACCCATAATTAGCATTATATTTTAATGTAATAATATAATACTGTGTCGATGTTCAACCCGTCTTCATGAATACAAATGCTGAATTGTGATTGAAATATCTTCATATAAGGTAATTTCAAGTTCCTTGTAAAATGGAGCATTTGCTTCTGAAATAAACTATAAGGCACTTTTAAAGAAGAGCGGAAAAATTATTCTGTTTAAAAACCACCCTTTATTGTTTGGTATGAACTTACTCCTTGAAGATCGGGTTTTCTCTTCTACGTAACTAAATAACACACTTTTTTTCCCGGGGTGTATTTCTTTTCAGAGACGGTTCATTGGATACATGAGATATTTAAGTATCCCATGTATAAAATAAACCTATGGATGATTCAGCTTTAATTGACAAGTTTAAAATACGATACTTGTGGCTGACTCTCAAAAGATGCCTAGAAGTAGCTTGATACATATAACCGAATTACTTTCCTATTTCCTGTTTACTTTCTCATATTGTAATCGTCAAACAAAACAAAAAAAATGCAAACTTGAGATATTGACGAATCGCCACGTTTTAGACCTCAGACTCTAAAAGCGATTTTTTTCCGTTCGTCTGTTCGTGACAAAAATAACTCAAAAACTATTTAAACTAGATTTATGATATTTGGTATATGCCTTTTCAACAAATTTGTAGATTTCTCAAATTTTGAACGAAATTCTTTCAGAGGAAATCTATCTTTTCGGCTGTGTGATTATAGGTTAACACAATAATTACAAAACGAAGAGAGAAATATGGATAAAATCGATACACATATTTAACATCTAAAGCGTAAATAACTCTCCAGTTTGGAACCAGATCCGTCAAGGGGTTCACTTTTTGTCCATCTGTAAATTCACACGCTTGTAAATACGATAAACTAATTACTTAAATATATAAAGTTTTTGGTATGTTATTTTGCGACTACAGTAACGTTTGTTTTAATCGGTTGGTTGGAAACAGCGCGTCTAAAATACAAATTCAGTTTTGGAATGCATATTGCTAAATGCCAGGAATTAATCGCTATGAATATCGCTTAATACTACAGGATAGATTCACTAATAAATTCATAATCAAGATCAATATTTGGTTATTTTTGTTTTGGCAGTTCCATGTAAGGCATTCGAGGCCTTATCCAAAATTCGCAACTTTCTGCTAGAAGAGAGGAATAACGACTTTCTAATAAAGTGGGAAAACCACTGCCGCTGGTTTAATTGTTTATTCAAATACCTCTCTTGAAAGATGGAAATCCCTCTTGATATAGATAGGGATTTATAGCCATAAAGGCTGTTATCGTAGGTGTAGAAAGCAAGAAATTTCATTTCCAAATACAAGAGCGCTCACAAAAACAAATTGGTGTTTCAATCAGTTAAAAATATCTCTCTATTAATATAAAAATATTTAATGGAAATATTGCATTTTATTAGTAAGTAACTTGACCCATGACATTTGTTTTACTAGTATTGTTTGAAATATTTAATGAAAATTGTTATGTCGTAGTAAGTATTGCACTTGACGGTGAAATTGTGACGAAGAAGGAAAAGTAAAGTTTTAATTAATGCCAAATTATTAACAAATAAGTTTAAAGCAACATGTGTTAATTTTACTTTGATTCACCGCTTGTGGCAGCATTAATAAATAGCTCTTTGATTTGTTTACCTTTTTTGAGTAACTGAAATTTTTCTTTTCTCGGATTATAATTGTCTCAATATATGAGCAGTGCACGTGTTAACTCTACATTGCATTTTAACTAGAATGGGGCGTCCAATCAAATGAAGAAAAAATGTGAAGAAAGACCGCGCAAGAATCTGCTTATTTGAAAAGAAAAACCGATTGCGAAGCTGTTATGTTGGCGGTGGAACGTTAGAAATGGAATCAAAATTTAAATATTGCAGATATGAGCATTCTTGGGCTTTGAATCGGAAGTAGGCTGATCAATAAATGTCGTTGAACATGGCATGAACGAATGGTCGTTACATCGTTACTTACATCGTTGAACGAATGGTCAAAGGAGTTTAAAAACTTGCTAATTGATGGACATCAGGTGCAGTATCGGATAATATCGGGAATGACGAGGCAGAGCGAAATCCCTTAGTAACCATTTAAATTTAATAACATGCAAGCAATCACTTGCAAACGTTGCCTTTTAAGTTATTAATCCTTTTTATTTCCAATCTTTTCTCAGAAATTTTCATTTTACAATGGCATGTGAAGAATGTGAATGTCGTCTGTGGGAGAATCTATAGCCTGAAAAATAAATTTAGAAGCTTAATATGTGAAATAATTTGCGTGGACATAATTATATATATTTTTAAAATGATAAACGAGGTGCTATTTTTTCGTTAAATTAATTTTATAAATTAATTCATGGAGCTTTCCGAACAGTATGTTTTAAAATTCATTTAAAGATAATTCATTCATATTTGCTGACAAAGCACGCATCTCCCACTTTCCGTGTTGATAATACAGCGATTAGTGCTTATCTGCTCCTGTTTTACAATCTATTTCTCGTGTTCTACTTTGCAGAAGTCCTTATGGGAATAAGTAAGGTTGGGGGGGGGGGAATGTTGAATGAGCTACCTCAAGGAAACAAAATGTTTTTTTTACGCGTAAGCGTGCGGTGGATCGTGACTATGTGATTAATTTTTTTCACACTTTCACTTCTGTGGGTTGCAGAATTAAGTTTCCGTTTCAAAGAACTTCCACTTTTCCATTCCGAAATATCCCCATTTGTTTCCTCTCCTGCGACTTTTCTTTGCGTGATTCACTCTTACAGTGACGACTCCAAAAGAAAGTGGATTTTCCACTCCTCTTCCTGTGTTTTCTCTCTCGTCTGTTTCTTTTTGTATTCGAGAAATAGTTTTACGTCATTGTCTCTTTTCCTAGGAAGTGGCGTGGAGCCTCATTTTACGCATAATTTCCGTTCTTTTGCTAAGAAGTTCCTCACCAACAAAACGTTTATTGGTCACAGTTAATGACTATATGAGCCATTTATCTGTTAGATTTACCAGTTTCACATCAATTAAGGATAGATTTACGGATCGTTTAAAGTATCCGTTTAAAATTAATATAATTTGCGCAAAGCTGTTATAATTTGTTTCTCTAATATTATTTTACGATTGTCTGTATCTTGATCACTTTCCCAACCTACTGTTAGCCTCATTTTTACCTGGGGCATAGCGAATGAGGAGAAGTGAAAACGCTTTAGACACTATTATTTGAAACTTCCACAATGACAAAACATTAAAGCATGTACTTTGAAAGGCCATTATGGCGATTGGGGCGAAAAAGACTCTCCCGATGACATTTATTCTTTCTGAGCCACTCTAAAAACCTCCTAGAGCCAATCGTTCTTCGAACTTCAATATTCGTTTTAAATATAACTTGTACTTTAGCTTTCTGTTGAAATTCAGTGATAAACCAGTAAGAGTAGTCTCCACGGAACTTTATCACATGCTCCTTAATAAATGTACTTGTGTATTATTAGTCGCGTGCCATTGGTGTACAGTAATTGCGAAAGAGCTTTTATTATGTGGTTTTGTGACGATTAATTGCTAGGATGTAGTTAATAAACAAGCACCAAAAAAAAACCGAATGTTTTTTTTTGCCCCTACAGATTTAAACCGAAATTTGATGCAGGGCTGCCTACCATTGTAATCACAAAATCTTAATACAAATTTTATATATTTTAGTCATTTTTTGATTTATTGCATTTACATGCTTGTGAAAGTACAGTTCGATATATGGTCAGCCTTGTTCAAACAGACTATGGTTCAAAATTTAATAAAGGTCTAAGCTTTAGATCATAAAACTATGAAGCAAATTTCATTTACCTGCGAAGTTTTTGTGTTTACGTATAATCAAAAGTATAGACCGACAGATGATCAATTCCACGATGGATTTGATTCCAGATTTGATATATATCTGTACGTTAGATAATAAAATCTATGCATCAAATTTTATCCGCCTTTTTTCTTTTTGTAATTATTCTATTAACTTGTATTCGAACAGACTTCCACCAGACGGATTCTGTTTAAAATGTGATAGTAATCTACAAAAGTGATGTAAAATCTGTATTAAATTTCATCAATATAACTCAAAGTGTTTTCGACTTACTTTGTTCACAGGCCGACTGAATGTGTTTTTCAGACGCGGGAGGTTTGATACGAGAAGATTGATCAAATTTTGAAATGAGATTTTTTTGATGAGTGTTGAATATTCTCATTCTTATTCTTTTTCATACGTCTTTCTAAGTGTTTGCGAATATAAAGAGGGACATATTTTATGGGTTACTTAAACTGAGAATATGGATACGAGAAAATGTTAACAAAGTAAAAAAAAAAAATTAAATCTAATGTTGTTTAATGTTTGGTAATGAAACTGTAATTAAAGATTGAAAATCTTCTGGAAAATTATTTCTGGCAATTCTGAATTTATTATAAATTTGTGCATTTACAGGTTTTTTTAAATCGATTCTTTGATAGAAGTGATTGTTGAAAATAGTGATGTATGGTCCATCAGATGTTCTTTCTGCATATTGTGTGGTGCAGAAAGGTGGCTACAATATATTTTTTATGCTACTGGAGGAAGAAGTTTACAAAAGCATTGATTGAATAATTAATTTCCTGGAATGTTTTATAAATTAATGTAGTAAAAATGTTAAATTTCGTTAAAATTGTAGCCTTTATCGATATTCAAAATGTTACAATTTAGTATTTTTTGATAAATCTTATCGTATATCCGGATATCAGCCTGACAGTACCGATTTCAAGCTCACATTCACGTTAGCAGCCAGAGTTTCGAAATGTCTGATTTGTCGGCATTGAAAAAAAAATTTATATATATAATATATATATATATATAAACACTACTAAAATGCCAAAGGGCATTGCTTTTTTTATTCTATATGCAAAAACTGGAAAACCTCATCCCAGCTGAAAGTGAAAATTTAAAGTTTTCCATTTTTTTTATTATATTTTTCATTAATATGATTTTGATATTTTTACCAAACATTGATAAAAGTTGTTTCAAACATTAAAAAAAAGCATTTCAACATTTTTTTTAATTACCTCATATTATGTGTTAATATTATGAAACAGTATCGTTTTTAAGGAGCTATTAAAATGTATGCTTTATTAAGAAAATAAATACCGGTTCCGTTTAGCGTCTTCTCCCAGCGTGACCGGATTTTAACTAAAAAAATTATAATAGCTCTAAATAATAAACTTTCTGTTTAATTAAAAATTCATAATTTTACTATTGGAGAAAGTTTATAACTGTTTGCTTACTTATTATGTAATTTAGTTCATATCTTCTGGTTTGATTATGTGTTGTACTTATTCCGGATATGAATTTAGAGATTGCTGGTAATTTTTATATTGAATAATTACCGTGCCGGCTATTATGATTATAGTTTGATATTATTTATTAATGGAATTAATGAAAACTAAACGAATACAAAAAGATGTAACTTTTAGAAATGCCTCGGCATCTATTAAATTATAGGCTAATAATGCAATTTTGATAGTTTCTTTGATATCTTCCTTTAAATTTGTGTTATATTTGCAGTGTTTATCTGGTATTGTGTAGCTCCTTCGGTTCTTTCCGCATTAAGTGTAAGTGTATGAAAAGCTATCGGAAGTTTAAAAGAAAATTCGCCTATAATGTCTGTTAATTATATTTATAGCATAGCTATAACGAAGTAAAAATTGCTCAATATCAGATTATCTGTTTCGATCAGTTAATTAGTTAAAAGATGGGTGTTAATTAACGTTTAGTAGATCTGGATGCTTCGTTCCATCTTAATGGATGATTAAAGATAAAATAAGGCTAGGAAGATATCAGTGCAATTATATATTGCAACCCTATTATTTCTCCACAGAAGAGGGGGAGGAACCTCCTTTGCCTGAGATCGAGGGCCAGCTGCCAATTCGTCAGAGTCGCTCTATATTTGCATTTAAATCTTAGAAGATTTTGTTTAGTTCAGAATTTCCTATTGGCTACTGACATTCTTGAATTGGTATATTATGTTTGTGTTTTTTATGCATTGAAAATAATCTCGAGTACGAAGTAAATTACGTCTACCTGTCTGTGAACACGACAGTTCAAAAACGCTTTAAGTTAAACGGATGAAATTTGATATATGGTATTTGCAGATTTCTATCAAATTTTATACTGAATCCAGTCCGACGAATTCTATCTGTCCGGCTATCCGAATGCAAGGTAACACGATAACTACCCAATAAAAAGAGCTAGAAAATAAAATTTGGTACAAATTCAGCATCTAAATTATAGATTTGAATCAAATTTTGAGTCAGATCCCTCAAGAGGCTGTATGTTTCTCGGTCTGCACTTATGTATTCATTTAAATGTTATAATTCAAACTCCCAATGTTTTAAGATCATTTACCAACTTTCATTTATTTGTGACTGCATTTGTACTTCTGTGTTAAATTTTGGTTTCAGATGGCTAGGGATAAAATGTCCAAAATAACATTTGGTTTTCCGATGGTTGTGTTTAACCGCATTCTAGCAATTAATTTCCTAAGATAAGACGTTAATAATCCCTTTCGTAACAGTTTTCCGCGAATGACATGAAGTTAATAATATACAAGTACCAATTTTCTTTACTATTCTAAGAAGCATGCAAGTCTCATATGCTGGAATCCAAAAATAAAAATTTGGACACTCATAGGTCACGGCCTTGTCTGAGATCCACGATTTTATGCGGAGCTGGAGAGGAGCAAAATACTTTCATTCTAGAATAGGCAAATGTTCAGTGAAAACCATTCTCGCCGTTTAATGAATGAAAATTATCTTTCCTTTGGCAGCTGCATGATAATTAATGACCCCTTTCTTTATTTAGCTAGCACGGGTCTAACTAAATTTTGTATAATCGGCAAGTTTCAAAAACGCATACAAGCAGCTCGGGCAAAATTTTAATCATTATTCAAATATATCCAGAATAACTGCAAAATCAACTGCAAGTTTTGGTTTTGCATTGTATTGGTTCTACTAGTTGCAAATTTACTGTAATTCATGATTGGAAATGCAAATATTCGAATCTCGCATCAACTCCCTCTTCCGAACAGTGTTTAAATCAATATTGTATAATTTTTTAAAATTTATTTTTTTGCCTTTAACGTACTGAATATCACGAACGTCTATTATCATGGCACAGTCAGTTGTTTGTTTAATATCTGCTCACATCCTGGCACCGTTAAATGTTCTTTCTCTTTCATTACTGCACGGAATCGATTTTCTAAGGGCTGATTTTTCCTTTTATTCAGTGCGGTTTTCTCGTATCACCGCAAGAGTAAAAAGAATTATCATTGAAACATAAAAAACCAAACCGGCGTGAATAGTTAGAGAGAGAGAGAGAGAGAGAGAGAGGGTGCCATTTTAAAGAAGGCTGAGAAGGAAAACCACGACACAGTTAAAGTCGAAGAAAAATGGTGTTCTAATAAGCAAATGTTTCGGTGGAATGTGCATGAATGTATTCACTTAATCTTAAGATTATTTTCTTAAAACATTCTTCAGATTATTTATTTTGTGATGCCTTAATTTTTTTCTGAAATTATTTATTTCTCTTATTGTGTGAAAATAATAAATGTTCTGTTCTTCATCCGTTTCTCTCAAACACTTCTGGTAAAATTTCCGTATTATTTTTAACTAGCCGCCTTTGGCGACCAGCCGATTCGCCAATCTTAATGCACGTTAAAATTTTAATAATTAAATATTTTATGTAACTCCCATTTTAATTGCTTCTTCATTAAAATATTTTAAAACTTCAAATTGTAATGGTCATATAATTCACTCATAATATTATAAAGGTCTTCAGCCATAACGTAATATGTATCTCTCTAATTTTCTGTTAGCTCTCGTAGAATTTATGCTTTAAATTGAAGTGGAAATGATTAAACTGCAATAAATATAATAATATATTTTTTACTGAAACGAAGCATTTTTAAAAAAATATGAGTACTGAAAACAGAGTCGCTGAGTATTTAAACCTTATGGGCACTAATGAATATTTTCTTATAATATCTCAAGAAGTTTTCAACAAACTTTTCTCAGATTCATCATGAACAGATCGATTAATTAACAATGTTTAGTTTTAAATGCATCAAAAACTAAAAAAATTAACAGAATCGTTTGAAATAATCGTTCGAAAATATATTAAACCTTCAAAACCAAGTCCGTATCCGTTGAAAATATTTGTCAATAATCAGAACACAATGCGCATGCGTGAATTTTCAACGCCAATTATGGTAACGCAAATGCGTGAATTTTCTACTCCAGTTGGGGTAACGCGACGCAGATTAGAAATTTTTAATTTCCTTTATTCAGTTTTTATTTTAATTCAAAAGTACTTCAGAATGAATCTGAAGGATCATTACTTAACAATGGTTAATTTGAAATGTTTGACTCATTTGGCGGTGGGAAATGAAAAGATTTTTTGGTGGGAAAGTTAGTTTTTAATTTATAATTAAAATTCTAATTAAAAATTCAAAAAAGGGACCCCAGGTGTACATTCCCGACCTCCAAGGTACGCATGTGCCAAATTTGGTAGCTGTACGTCGAACGGTTTGGTCTGTAGAGCGCCAACACACACACACACACACATTGAGCTTTATATAAGTATAGACTGGTCATGTTTGGACGTCGTTTATATTATATTTAAATTGGATTAGTCAGAGAGAACTTCATGTCCATTATGCCGTCGAATTGTCGGACATTAAAACAATGTTATTTTAATTGTCTTGCATGTGTTTTGTTCAATGTGTAGAGGAATTCTTCTAAGAAAAACCTATCCTTTGACATCACAGCTCTTTTAAAAAGTAAATGTTCGTTTCATCTATCTTCTAGCTTTTGCTATATTGTAATTTCACTTTATTTATTTTGTAAATTACACCGATATCGAGCAGAATCCCTCTTCTTCAACTTTCATTTATGTAAGAATATCACTCGGGTAAATATTTGATAAAATAATGAAAATTATTTGAATTTCAGTTCAACATTATAATTAATTGTTGGAAATAAAAAAAAGTGTTAAAAAAACCTCTTTAAAATTCAAGAAAAAAAATTGTACTATTTTTAAATTGGTACCATTAAAAAGTCATTTTTTTTTTTAAATTTCAAAATCGGTATAAAATTCATTTTAGTGCCATAATACTTTCGAAAGTTATAGCGCAAAAATATCAAAATTCAACATGATTTTTAATTATTTTTTAAATTACTTCTGTATACAAATTTTCATGATTGAGGTCAAATTTAGTAGTTGTAGGTCAAACGGTTTGGCCTGTGGAACATCAATGTACACATTCATCTTTAATAATAGATTTTAGGAGGCTTTCAATGAAGAGGCTTCATTAAAGGAGAGAAAATAGATGAAATGCGTGAAAAGCAAAAAGGCATAAGATTAGTTAATGAAATTTGAAGATTAAAACTTGGAATTGGAAATAAATAGGACATTTTTAAAGAAATGAATGAATAATAGATGTGGAATAAACATTGCAATCTTATAACACTTTTTTTTTAAATGTTTTAAAAGGCATGTCATAATAATAAATGAGTTTTCGTTGAGTAAGAACTTGTTGTCGTAAAAAGTAAAAGATGAATAAAAGTTTTAACAAAACATTTCTCTCATTCTTGCAATACTTATTTTACTTTATGAAGCTGCTTCATTATTGATACATCTTGTTGACTAACGTTAAGTACAAATTTGACGCGTTTCTTTGACTAAAATTAACTTTATTTGATGCATGCATTTATTTTTTCAAATTGTTCTATCAAAAAACGTTTTGTGCATCATGTAGAAAGATTATCAGCATTCCATTTGATCTGTTAAGGAATCCAGTCTTGTTAATTTTTGAAAGTTTTATTTCGATACGATTTTTACAACAACAAAAAAAAAATCATATAAGATTCTATTTTTCGAAACTCGAACCTTCTTCAGTTTACACAATGTATAAAATCTTTCAAGAGAATGAAAGCTCTATTTGTAACTATATTTCTACTGTATGTTAAATTTTATTTTAGATATTCTGTATTATATTTTAGACATATATTTAGGCATCTGTATGATAGATCGATTGAAAAATCATTTTATAAACGTTTTCTGCTGTCGAAAATCAACACCATTTTCAAATATTTTGTTTTTATCCTAGTGTAACTGTACAAAATTTATTATTAAAATTATAATATTCTTACTTAAATGATCAATTCTTCTCCATGGATAGCCGAACCTATCGTCAATCGAAATCTTCAGTTAAATGCATTTCAAAGGTTACTTATTAAAAAAATTCAGTTGAGTTGACTTAATAATCAGTCTACATTATTTAAATGTGATATATTTTTTTTTCTTTCTGAGCAGTCTGCTGATGTTCCTCACCAGCAGATGAATGGCTGGACATGACGTTTTACTGGCATCTATCGTGCGCACATCAGTTGATGTTGTAAACGATAAATAGTCATGAAACTCTACACCGGCCTTGCGCGATTGACTTTGTAAACTGTAGATAAATCTGATGATGTGAGCAGCTGAAATTTGCTGTTTAGTGACCTTGGGTCACGTGAGTGCATGATTCACTATGAAGTAGAGAGGACAGTTTTTAAATGAAGGGAAGCCAGACGTCGCAGCTTCAACCTATTTCTTGACTCTCTTTCGTTCTCTAGCCTTGCACATTCTGAAATTCAAATACTTTATCTGCTGTGTCGTGAAAAACGTTTTTGCCCTCGCGACTTAGTTTGTTTACGATATCGCATGTTTAACGTCCTTTCCTTACTAATTATACTTTATATGTCTCGATAAGCTTTAACCCAGCTATCTCTTTATCTTGATAACGGTGAATGCGATGAGGAGAAACATTTGTCTTACTGCATTTTTTTGTTTTTATTTGCGACAGTGTTCCGTTGCCTCATTTTTTTTTCACTGTTTATCTAAAAAAATAAATAAAGCAAAATGAATGATTTGACTGCAAGAAAGATAATTTTCATTAAGAATTTGTGTTATATAAAAGAATAAACACCCTGTGATTTGCTTTTAAGCATTATTTAAAAGTCCCCTTTCCCTTTTTCAAGAGCAGGAATTCTCGTTATCTTAAGTCGCCTTTTTTTGATATTCTGGTGGAGGTCAAAATATAACCCATTTATTTGTGCCGTATTGGTTCAATTTACGTCATTTTGTCTCAATTCCATTGTAAAAGTAGGTGAATAATATGGGATGACAAAATAAAATCTAAGAATTCTTACTATATGTGGGATTTTACAAGGAAAGACATTGCATTATTCTGTCGAAATCATTTCTAGTATGCAGTGACTTCATTTTGAGAAATTATAATGGTTGTTTGCTGTATCTACCATATATGCTATCAATTCTTCATTATACATTACCAGATCACCGCTTTCAGAAGTTTCAATTACGTGATAAACAATTTTATTGACTTTTTATTTCTTTTTAAATATTAAAGTTTTGATAAGAAAATTTTTAACATTTAGTATTGCTGTTTTCGACTTTCTGTATACAATAGTAAATAGTGGATCCTTGTATTAATTTCAAACTGGTTATAGTATTGTGAGAACCAAATAAAACCTTCATGTATGTTCATAAAATTTTGTTTCTGATAAGCATAAACAAGGAAGAAAATTGCATATTTAATAAATTCGTCGTGACCCAAATCTTATCATTGATTAGACAATGCGGGCTGCGATAGTTTTTAGTAATACACGAATAGATGTAAAGGAAATCGAATTTTGTTAGTTTCAAACTATGCTTCATTATACTATAATCGTATTCCAAGTAGCATGTTGTAGTATTCAAAATCCAATTTTGAGATTTTTTTTTATAAACTTATAGTTGGAAAATAACTAATATTTGCTTTTAGCTTTTTAATTCATTTTAAAGCTTTTGTAACTAGTATAAAATAAAATTGAGGCATATGATATGTCAGCCAAGTACATTAAAATCTTAAAAATGCTAAAATAAGAGGCATAATTATGCCAAATAGTTAAAGAAATTGCTGGGATTTAATGATGAAAAATAAAAATTATTTACTATACGTAAATGTTAAATGTTTTTCTTTTACTCTGTGCATTAAAAGTAAAAATGTCTGTGGTAAACAACTTGAATTGAATATTTTAAAAAGCACATAATATATGTGATTAAGCAGTTAAATAGATTTAATATTTTGACCAAAAAAACCCACCGATATTGATTAGCTATGTTTCCGTTAACTTTGAAAGATAAAATCGGACTAAAAGAGTGCATCAATGAAATTAATGCCAGTACATAGCGATTTTTTTTGTTTGTTTTTTAATTTTAAAATGGTGTTAAAATATTTTTTGTAGGATGGTTTCTTCCGAAATTTTGCTGTTCTTTGAAAAAAAAAAAAAAAAAAAAAACTATTTCACTCCTTTTAAAAGATCTTTAATATTGCAGTTAATTCTTTTAGGTGCTAAGAAACGTGTGCTCAATTTCCTTTGAATACGCCAAGGGAAAAGGGCATTGTTGTAAACGGTTCGAACAAGTGCATGGGTTTTCTTTATGTATAATATATATTATTGAAACTGTACCATATATATTCACTCGCAAGTGAGCGTTGCCACCGAATACTGAATCGATGTCATGAACAGCAGGAAATGAATATTTTATGAGTCATGAATTTTTTTTTGACTATTTTTTTCCATTAATCACCCATAAATGTTTCGATTCATGCTGTACGATTAAATTTTTGTCCTTTGTTTTAATACCTGGCACTTAATTTTTTTTCCCGTATGTTTATGAAAAGGATTTATGATGGAGATGGGAATTTAAAATATGCCAATGATGATGTCAAGTGCAAAGAAAAACACTTAAGTAGTCTTTCACGCAGGTAAAAATGAAAGCAAGCACTTTCATACGACGCGCGAATATCTTCAAATCAGAACTGTAAAAATTGTTGCGTCTAATACATGTTTCTTTAAGAAGGGGAACTAATTCATTTGTTAATCAATGTTTGTCGTTTTAATCAACATTAACATTTTATCTGTCTCGAATTACAATTTTTGCCATTTATATTTCTTCCCTCTTTCCTGTTAATAGAAAATTTCAGTGTGTTTTTAAAATTATGGAAACTGATCAAAACTGTAGAAAGTTTTTTTAAAGTGTTTTTCTTATCTTTTATAACTATTAGTGTCATTATTTTTTAAAGTTATATTTATTCTAAATCTGCATATCATAGGAAATATAATTTTATCAAGAATGTAAAACAATAGAACTGTATAAAAGGGAGTTTAATTTTACTGACGCCTCACTTTAAAGCAATATTAAGTCTATTTTGAGACGGATTTCATAATTTTGAACGAATGTCAAAATTATGAGTCAATTTAGTCGCATGACGGTTTAAAGGGGTAATAAGAGGAATTTTATTAATATCAGTTTTTCTATGTCGGTTTGTTCTCAGTTTGGTAAACTAAGGGTACTTATATTTTGATAAGGTTTTACATGTATTATTACCTTTCTTTTTTTTTTATTTTGCTTATTTTATGGTGTTATAACTGAATTATATTTTCTTAATCATTTCTGATAAGATGATTCATTAGTCAGCGCCATAGATTTTCCATTGAGTTAAGGTCAGAACTATTTTAGGGTAGAGATAAATCCTTTTTGTGCATAGTTGCAACATCATATGGATATTAATCCTGCTGATACACGATACTTTTTATATTTTGAAATGTTCGTAATCGCATTAAACTTTCGTATTCTGATCGCCGCTTATGATATTATATCAATAAAATGTTTTTATATATATTATATATAAATTGAACAGTTTGCTTGAATTGGAATTTCCTATCCTCCTAATTTTGAACATGGGTAAGAAGAAATAAAAAAATTTGTCTTCAAAAAATCACGACTATAAGCAAGAGCACTGAAAATGTGGCTTTTTAAAATCGGCCAAGGACTGAAAAGAACTATTTGAATGTGCTATCGTTATGCTTTCAGGAAGGGGGGAAAAAAGGTTGTTTTGTTTTATTTTGGTATCTTTGCATTCATTTGAGCTCGTAGTTTCACATAATAGGTGTAAAGAATTGGCACAATGATAAATGCATTCCAATTTTATGAATAGAATATTGCTATTTATTCTGAAAATAAAGAAACTAAAATGCTCATAGTCCTAATGAAATGAAATTCAAAATTGACTCTTATACGTGCATAAAGATTAACACGTTTGCAGACGTGATTGTGATTCCGAACTTTTCATTTTGATGCAAAATTATATAATATATATTCAAATCCCCATTATCATGTGTCCAATTCTATATATTTTTTTAATTATTATGCCTTTTAATATTATTGAGTTTTTTAATTTTTGATGCCAAGTTTTTGAATATTTTCATTTTATTTTGCCTTTTCTTCGTATATTCAAAAAATTTCATTTGATGGGATTTTGAAAAAATTACTTACAAAAAGTTTTAAAATTGATTTTAACGATAATTGCAGCAAGCAGACAGTTTTATTATTATTAATAATAATAATTCTTAAAATACAGTATCTTGATTTGAATAAGGGCATGTAAACCTCGTTAAATTTAGATCATATTAAATATCACAAGCTTTTCAAATTTCTGTATGAAATTAATTATATAATTCTTCAGAAATGCTCAAATTAAAATCGAATCTCTATCAAGGACTTTACATTATCCAGCACTTTTGAAAGCATATTGATATTCGCCAAAGATAAAAGACCATCCCTAAGGAGTTACCCCCACCCTTACTTAACATCGGAGAAAATCTGAATGACATTCATCAAGAACAGCATTTTGGCAGAAATTAAGTTGAATCTTATGAGTCATGAGTCCTGGTACAACTCTTCTTGTAAAAGATATATTTCATCGTGGGAATGGAGATAATTTGATCTCATATCATTTCTTTTCCATCAAAGAAGTGAGAACCAACCATCATATCAGAAGCTATTTCTATATCTGAGGTAACAACCTGTGGGAGGGGGGGATAAATGGACAGAATCAGTTTTAAAGACGGTATTGGAAAGCTGCTGAATTCAGATATAATATTGAAAAATAGCAGAGTTTTCAAGGATATTTTTTATTATTGTAGGATCTCATGTTTAAACTGTTCGATAAAAAGAAACGCAATTAATAATCTGCTGCCATAGAAGATTATTGTGTAGTGAATATCGAAAAGAAGTTAAGATTTTTCTGTTGCTTTTCCTTTAGATAAATAAAAATAAAGATTACATGCGTTTATTTATACATCTTTTATTAACGGTACACATTTTTCATTTAATTGGGTAGTGTTTCCCCTCCCTCCCCCATTCTTTAATTTTTGTCTTGTAGAATTTGAATCTAACAAAACATGTGCACAAATGCTTTTTTTGTGGTCTGCTGATGTGATCTGAAATTTTGTATGCTTTACAATCATTCATTGAAATTCTTCCTGATACTTTAGATAAGATACGAGCGCATTTCTTTGTTCTTTATATAGTTTGAATTGTCTGATCGTCGGAAATTACAGTGAAAGTAGACTTTTCTGTTTTGTCTTGGCTTAAGTTTGTTCGAACACAGTTTTAGTTCGATCCATCACCCATACGATTCCGTTGAAGCAAGACAACAACGCGATGTTTTTTTTAATATTAGAATTTACGAGGAAATACAAGATTGCTTTAAGGAATCATGTCATCGGTCAGTTGCCTATAATATTTTGTCAGGCGTGTACGTTACGTATTCATTCTTAAAACGATTCGCATTTTCTTCGAGAATCGCAAACATAACAATGGTTATCCGATCTCCTTTGATGTTATACTACAAACAGGTTTCTCGGTGTTCCGAACCAAAGCAATCGATTTTACCTGAAACAGATTTTTCTTCTTTTTCCCTTTCATTGTTTTGTTTGAAGTTCGTGTGTGTTTCTGAAATCCTCTCCAGTGTTTCATTTGGGCAGAGGATTGGATAACTCTTTCAAGATAATATTTTGCTTGCGGCACAGTCTCGCGATGTCAGTGGCATGTCCTCTGGACTCGGTCATCCGTGAAAGGAAGGGAAGAAAATCCTGGATGAGCTGTTTTGACCATGAACGCTGAGGCATGAGGAAACATGCGTTTATGATGGAAATGTTACGCCACTTATCCAAGAATTCGTTTATGCTTGAGACCAGGCGCTTCCGTATTAAAAAGTTTATTTTTTTATTACTTCTCGTAATCCCATAGCTGTGGGCAGACGACTGTTACAGGGAAAATATTTTTTTTCTTCCGGTAATAGATTTCTCTTGACACATCTAGTTTTTTTTTTAATCAAATTATTTATTTTAAAAAATTGTGGATTTGCGAGAAAATTCATGTACTTGAACGCGAATTTCCTGCAGTTGAATGTCGTAATAATGAGATCCATGGCAATGAAATTACATAGCAAGAGCCAGTGAATGAAAACAATTTGCAAGTGTTTAATAATTATAAAATTTGTTTCTGGTGTGTGTGAAAGGAGAAGGATATGAAAGTTTTTCGGCAAAATTCTGTTCAGAATCGAAGTGGCATAGAAAAGCTATTGGAAGATGTTTTAGTAGCATGCAAAACGACGAGCTTTGGGATTGTTAATTCTATTTGCTTGACAGCTGTTTTGTTGCTTTTGTTTACATTTTCAAAAGAACTTTTTCTCAAAAATCTACTAAAAAAATTTAAAAAAAGTTATTGATATGCATTTATATTTTGTCTTAAACTTAAAACGCTTTACTGAGACATAAACGCTGGAAATCTGCGCTTATCTTGTATCCCTTGATATTTACTATTCTAACTGAAGGTAGTAATTCACTATCGAAGAAAACTACTCTTATATTTTAAATTAAATCTATATCTATATACTTATAATAAAGCTCAGTGTGTGTGTGTGTGTGTGTGTGTGTGTGTGTGTGTTGGCGCTCTACAGGCCAGACCATACAACCTATAACTACCAAATTTGGCACGTGTATACCTTGGAGGCCGGGAATTTGCACCTGGGGATTACTTTTTCAAATTTTTAATTAGAATTTTATTTATTTAAAAATTAAGCGAAATTTTGACGTGTTTCTGCTATAACTTCCGAAAATATTGCCGCACAAAAAAGATTTTTACATGAAGTTAAAGATCAAAAATTTATCTTTTAAATGATACTAATGTTTTAATCTTAAAATTAAATTTCTATTTTTAATGAATTTTTAAATAAATATTTTAAATATGTTTTTCAATAATTTTTTCCGTAAAAAATAAAAATTAAAATTAAGCACGTTTCGCATTCATGGGAAAAAATAAGCTTTTTTCAAAGTGTTGCCATCACATTGATTAAAGCTCCAATTAAAAATAAATTAAATCTTTTTGGAAATGAAATCTGCTAAAATATAATTTTCAGCACGTGTTTGTAGGAAATGAAACAAATATAAAATATTATTTTTTCTAAAAAGTAAATTCAAGAAAAATTATTTTATGATCTTTTACACTCTCTATACAGGGTGTTTATTTAGTCCCGGACCCATTTTGATGTTTAATGACTCATAAAATAAGGAAGATATAAACAAACTTATGGCATTTATTGATGGAATAACTCATATATTTTCCTTTTCAGGTTTGAATATTTTTACTTTTGTAAATATCGTCTGCTCGTGCGGTTAATTTCAGATAATTTCATTTTCCAGTCTAAATATCTGTACTT
Source organism: Argiope aurantia (assembly GCA_026543865.1). NCBI lineage: Eukaryota > Metazoa > Arthropoda > Arachnida > Araneae > Araneidae > Argiope > Argiope aurantia. The sequence goes on along the minus strand of JAPMOR010108218.1, from coordinate 100,512 downwards.
TTCTAAATATCGTCTGCTTATTAATTGCATTTTTCTCTCTTTTGTTTTTGGCAACTATTGAAATGTTATGTTTTCTTTTGATGTGTTTGTTCTATGTAGTATTTTTGTATGTGATGTTTTATTCGAGCGGATATTAAGAAGAATGCATACACCACAAGAAAAAGCACAGATTTTATGGTGGTCATAGAGTTAATTTCCAATTAACTAAATCACTGACTTTTAAGAGTTAATTTCAATCGCTTAAACTGACTGATTTATGAAAATTTGAATATCACTATTCAGAAAAAAAAAAGGATAATTTTAGATTTTCCATCGATCGTTTCAAAGAAAATACGCTAATCAGCGTGCAGGTTTCTCAAGATTAATTGGCTTAAGATTATGAAGATGTTGAGTTTTTCTAAATTTTTAACATTCAGAACTTCATAAATAAGTTTTAGTTGATCGTGGAAAACAGAAATATTCATTCATTTATTTAAAATTTGGTGTGTCCAGAATATTTCTCAGAATATGATATTTTACTGCATTAAATTTAGACTTCATAATTTTTGAAATATATTTATAGGCCGGAACAAAATATTATTATTGATTTTCATTTCAATCCTTTTGAAAGCAAAACTAAAAACTGAATTTTATGCTGCATCTGAGAAATTTTTGTTGAATTATTATTTTAGATATTACATAAATTATGAAAAATATTTTGTAGTTCACATAAGACTTAAATACCGAGCGATTCTGTTTGCAATACTCAAATTCAGTAATAATAATAATAAATAAATAACAATAAAGATGATAAATAAAATAAAACACTTGGTTTTATTTAAAAATATCTTTATATTAATTGCAATTTCATCATTTCCACTTTAAATTAAAGTTGAAGTTTTGCCGGAAATGACAACAAATTAGCAAGATATATATAGTAAATTGAACGAAACGATCGAAATAACAGTATAAGTTTGGTATGACTATCAAAATTTGAATATTAAAAATGTTTTGTTTGAGAATCCTTTAAGAGACCAGTTACTTAAAATATTTAATTGAAAATTGTAGCGAGCGGTAATACTGGCGAACCGGCTGGTCGCCAAAGGCGGCTAGTTTAGTTATAAATTTTAATAGTTATTGCTCCGAAATTTTTTTTACTATAAATTATTTTATGTATTACTTTAAACAGGATGAGAATCCCTTTGTTGTCAAAGTATCGTCGAGCGGAGAATGTAATGTTTACGCTAGTGCCCATATTGACTTATCTATTAAACAAAATTATTTCCTACTTTGAAAATGGCACCAGAATTACTTTTCTCATTTCTTGTCGAAATATCTTATCAAAATGCCCATTAAAATATATTATTATAAGTTTTGTATAGAAACGAAGATAAACGTGGAATAGATCTGGTTTGGGCAACATGGTTTAATGGGAGATACTTCAAGATTAAATCTGATTTCAAAAGTCGACCCATATAAATTTGTGGAACATAAAAGCTTGATTAAAATGTGATCTAATATCAGATAGCTCCTATTATCTTGGTATTGTTTGTTGTATAAATGTTTTCGATTCTTTGTTCTCGATACGAGTGAAAGTAGATATGTGTTAAAATTGTATGTAATCAGATTTTCTAAACCTATCGGCACATGTAGGATTTCCATCAATTTTGTTTATCTAGGAATTTCAGAATATTTTTTTTAAACTTCCCTTTAATGTGCCTTTCCTTTAATGTCTTATGCATGTGTTTACTAAGTTGTAAGAATAGATATACAACCGGAGAATTAAAATAATGTTATGTTTCATATCAGAATATTATTAATGTCGTATTTCAAACTATTTGAAATTATCTTATTCTATGTTAATATGTTCTACATTTAAAGTTCTTATGTTATCGCGAAATTAAATTTCGGGATGATTTTTATAACCCAGTCGCCGTTCACGACTAGCTGTTTCGCCTGAGATCTTGGATATATTTAATTTCAGTTAAATCGTTTGTATATAACTTCATGTCTATGATTCCTTTAAATAGCCAGGCAGTAGATGATTTAATGTCAGACTTCAAATTGTCATCAGAAAGCTGTGTTACTTTAATTGTCTTGTATATATTCTCTTAATTGTGTACATGAAACTTTGTAATGGATACCATCTTCATAACATCGTAGCGCTATTAAAAACATGTATGTCATGTTCATCTATTTTCTAACTTTTGTGGTATTGCAACTTCACTTTTTTATTTGCCTTTGTAAATAACTCAAATATTATGCAGAATCTTTTTTTACTTTAGCAATCGAAGAAAATCAAGTGATTAAAATTTGATGAAACTGTGAAAACGGTTTGAATTTCTGAGCAATAATGTAATCTAGTGTTGAAAATAGGGCAAATTTTTATAGCCGAAATTCAGAAAACATTTGCACAAAAATAAAATACTGGAAGCAGAATTTTTTGAATTTTCAAATGACTTAAAAATTAATTTGATGCTGTAATATTTTCTGAAGGAATAGTGGAAAATCTTCAAAATTTTGCTTAATTTTTAACTAAAATTCTGATTAAAATTTCAAAAAAAAATCATTCCAAGGGATGCATTTCCACCATCCTAAGTATATAAACACAGTTCGGTAACTTTAAGCCAGTCTGACCAACACACACATTTATCTTTCTTAGTAGTAGTAGTAGTTTGGTTCTGTTTATTTTTTAAAATCTTGTATACTGGATGCCATTTTTCTTAATTCGTATTTAGGTATTTATCATCTATTTTCTGAAATATTTTTATAGGTTTATTATTTACTGTGTAATGGCTGCATATTAATCTAGTTTACTTTGGATCATATTTAGCAGACTGACTGCTAAAAACACGATAAGGTGAAGATGTTTATCTGCAATTTTATTCCAATCAACTTCTCTCTCCCCCCCCCCCTCCTTCCGAATTCCAAACAACTTAGAATTTTAAACATGCATGATTAAATTGATCTAAATCTGATACAAAAAATTTTAGCGAGGAAGTTAGCATGAAATGAAACTTTTTAAACTAACGAGAAAAGGAGTAACTAAAATTATGAAACTTTAACCTAGTTTGATTTTTTTCTCTTGATTATTATCTAGGTATGATTACCAGTGAACTGTGCGAAAATTGCTTAATTTATTCAAAATTTTAATCTATTTTTTCGCTTCACTAAGAGTTATTTTTGTTTCGAATATACCAGACGGAGATAGTCTCTTGCTTTAATTTATTGTCAGACATAGATGAATCATCTGTTTTTAGTGTTTAGTCGCTCTCCAACTACAATTGTTATTTTCTTTCTTCATGAAATATATATTTGTATTCTTTGTGGTATATGAATGATTTCATTATTTGAAAAAATCTTGATTAAAGGGGTATTGAATATTATTTAATCTCTTAAATCGTAAAGGAATGTTGTTCGTGTTCTCATATTTGTAAATGTTTTAACTTTTTTCTCATTGATAATGTTTGATTTAGTTAGAAAATGTATTCTCTATACATCGTCATTGTTTTCATAGCCTATTAGTCACCATGCAGTTGACCTTCAACTAGCAAATGCTGCCTCCAAGAATTATGACTACGCAACCTAAAAGATTTGTCACTCGGTTGAGAAAAATAATGCTCTTCGTCACCTTCAGCGGTTGTCTATTTTTATGGTATTACGCCGCTTTCTAATGACGCCATAGTTGTCAGAAAGCAATTTTTATTTCCTTCTTATTTATTGAGCGTTTTTGTAAATATTCTTGTTTGCAAAACAATGGAGTGTGATAAATGTCTTTCTCACCTGAAACTAAAATTGCGCCAAAAGTAGGCACGAATCAACCGAAATTTACTGTGCAATATGCAATACGTGTCTAATAGATTGACAAATAAATTCGTGTATATTAATCAATCTTTTTTTTTTCTCCCATGCTTATTTGCTTAAAGCTAAAAAAAATTGTTTGCAAAATGAAATCACAAATTTTTAGCATTGATTTGTCAGTTAGTGTAAATGATTCCATTATATTTTCCCCTCAGAAAACCTATCAAATAATTCTTAAAATATGTATTTTTGCAGTATTTATCTTTATTTTATTAGGATTTTAATTATTAAAATTAATAACAAAATTGATACTCTTCCCTCAAAAATAAACTATTAAAACTTTTGATGAATTTGAAGTATTCATTATTTTCCACACATTGTAAAACTTTGCCGGATAGATATTTCGTATAGAGTAAGTTGTTCGTTGGAGTGTTAGCAAAGTAACGTTGGATAATAAGTAGCATTGGAGTGTTTCGTATAGAGATGGGTAGTGTTAGCAAAAGGGGTTTATCACTTGAAGTAAATCAGTAAGCAACCTTCGGCAATCAACTGTTTCCTCAACATAATAATAATCATGTTAAACAACTCTGTTCTATATGTTTATCATGCTAAATGAAAGCACCATTTCAAGTTGCACATTAAGAATGGAGCATTCTAATAAAGATAGTACACACAATAGCGAAATTGGTCTATTTGATGAAATTTGGGGTTTCTTTTTATATTGCAATATCTAAAAAAAATGTTGAGTCAATAGGAAATAAGCGGCCATTGATGCCGCCATGAGCTATGAAATGAAATAAGATTTTACAAAATCGGACGAATGGCTCGAACTTGATGGTTGATTCTTTCTTTCTGCCAATTATTTTAAATTTATATATATAATATAAATTTAGAAACAAATTTCGTTCTTGTATTTCGTTAAAAATTTACAAAGTTCACGGTATAGCATTTGGGTAATTGATTTTTTTTCTTATGTTGAAGTAAATGCTTCAAGGCGATTATAATTAGTTAATTTAATGATCTTGATGTTGATTACTTTTAAATGCCAAACATTAGGTAGATGTTTTTTATCCATTAATATTCTTTGTTTGCGTTTAATGTACATGAATCCCATGCATTTGTCCTAATTACCTTAATCTAACATTTTGGATTTTCAAACCGTTGTGTCGAAAACTAAAAAATAAATAATATATTATTGATTTTTTAAAATTCAATTACCTCATATATGTAGCAGAAGTCATGTTATTTCATCTCATAAAATATTTTTTGAATGAAGTGTCTTGTTTATATAAGTGTCGCATCTTGCTGCATAAAAGAATATAATACATTGAATACCACCTACACGCCACCGTTTTCATGCAAAAGAAAAGGGGGAGGGAGGTGGCGTGTAGGTAGTTACAGTGTAAAAACAATTTCCTTTGCACGTTCTCATCCATTCATAATTTATTTTTTTTATCAGGTATTTGCAGTGCGTGTATTATAGTTCAGAATGGTTTTCAGATATTGCATGAAGATCCATAATTTTGGTTTATTCGGTTTAGCGAATCATGGATAACCATATTAGTTGTTTCGATGCCAAATATGTGATTTGAATTCTGCTTGGTAATTTGATAATTCAGTTAGATTTCAGGCTTGCGCTCCTTCTGTTTTCATTGGTTGAAATTTAAAAAATATGTATATAACTCATTAAATATATAATTATAACAGAATTCTTAATATTCAGAGAAGAGGAGTAACCAGAATTTCCAATGTTATTTTTTCTTTAAAGAATAGCATTTTTGTGCTTGGGTATTTAAGTATTCAAATTCTTGGAATAGTTAATTATCTTTGCTTTATTCGTTATGTCTTCGCGGAAGATCATGCTCAGCATAAAGCTTTAAGAAAGAGGAAACTTCTAAAATGTTGTGCTTCTGAATGAATTAAAAAAAATAATAATGAAAATGAGTTGGTTGAAAATTTGTGATTAAAAAGCGATTATTAGTGTCTGAAACGCATTGTTTGCTGAAAATAAAATTTTGTCATTATTCATAAGTTGTGACTCGCATAAGCAAGAGTATATTTTTAATGCATGGAAGAAGTTTGTCATCATGCCCTTCCGATTTAGAAAATCCCAACAATATTTACTTTTTATGAAATTAAATTACTTTCTCTGATTTTTAAATTGTAGATATAAAGAATTTTATTTTCTGTTGTTTCGCTGAATCTATTAACTTTTTTATAGTATCTTGTAGAATTAGTCAGTCAAAAAACTGAAGCCGTTTAGAAAATATATTTTCGTTCCTTTTGTTATTCTCAAACTTACGCGATAAAATAAATTGCATAACTGTGAAATACAACTTGACTTGTTCGAATTATGCAAATCGTAATTTATCACTGCTTTAGAAAGAATAAGTGTTTAACAATAAACGGAGAGTAATTTTTTGCCTGTGCAGTAAAAGGAGGACAGTTTCGTAATTTAAGAAGAAAGAAAGATGAGCTAAGTGATACAAAAATCAAGATCGTTCTTTAAAAAAGATAATCTCCTACGCTTTAAATTAAGAATGTTAAAAGAACATCTCCAGTTGCGAGACTCTTCTTTTGATCACTTGTGTTGCAAGATCGTTCTTTTAGTCGGTCAAGTGTCGTCTTCACATAATCTGATAGCTGGATTTGTTTGTATATTTTTCTCTTCCTCTTTTATCTTGTTAGTGTTTCTTTCTCCATTCCCCCCCCCCTCCCCTTCGTTTCTTCCTTGTCCTTTTCCTGAAGTTTCCTTGTCTTCCTAAATGTTGACAGTCCATATTCCCCCCCCCCCCACGTTTTTTAGTTCACTCACTTCATTCTTTTAAACATTTCTATCAGCACAATCATTAGTTTTTTTTTTGTTTTGTTTTTTAATGCTTGGTGTTTATTATTTCCCAATTCTATGTTTGTGCATCTATGTAAGTTTAGAAAATTACTCATTGCTGAACCAGGTTAATTTGAAGAAAAGAATGCCATTTAGTTTTTGGAAATTTGCTTACCATTTGCCTGTTAGTGTCAAGCCCCAAACTAATCATGTGCAACTTTATTAATGTGGTCATATCCATTTTTTTTCTCCATTTTGCATTCTTAACAAAAAGAAAAGAAATATTTATATTTACTGCACTGTTTACATTATATTTACATTTACTAATTTACTAGACTGTTTTAATGAAATGTTCTTCATTTTAGTGAATTAAGTTGCTGAAAATTATATGCAACATATTTTTTAATATTATAAGTTTTACAGCACTATAATTATTTACTTTTTTTTAATCTATGCCCTAAAGTTTCCTTGATTTACTACCGAGTTCCTAGTAACCATTTTGGCTATACAGTCATTAGTAAACTTTATATTTTGCAGCATTATTTGCACTGAATTTTTTTTTTTTAAAAAGCTGTTATAAAAATCAAATTGTTAGTAGTTCAATTAAAGTATATTAAATGGCAAATAAGTGTTCAGTTATCTTTGTGCTCGCATGTCAAAGAGAAGGTGTACAATTTTTAGGTACTGAAGAAAAATTATCGTTAAAATGACAGTCGTAGTTAAACAAATTGGATTTACTGTTTTATTTGATCTTTATAATAACGTAATAAAATGAAACTTTACATTTGATTATTTTCTTTAATATTTACGAAATCAGAATATTTCTTTAAGGGTTTGTTAGCTTTATAATTTGATAATCGAGTTTTTCTGTCATAGATGTTTTGGAAATCAAAGATATTTGAAATCACATTTAACATTTTAAAATTATTATTACATTACCAATTTTATGATATTTAATATTAATCAAATGCAAGTAGTATGTGCTTAAACTTGTATTCGTTTAAATTAACTGCATTTAAGGTCCCAAAACCTTATGGTTATGAGGAATAATTTGTTGAAAAATTAAAGGTTACTTTGATTCCCATTCCCTTTGTGAAGTAAAATTTCTGGATTTATTAATTAAAGGAAGATTGCAGATCTTTTATCTGCAAATCATTATTATCAAAATGATATACCCGCATATTTTTGTCCCCCCCCCCCCCCCGCCCGCCCGCCGCGCTTGACGATTCAGTTTTCTCTAAAGGACAGTGTATTAAGAATACTGCGTCTACAGAAAAGTGGGCAGTAACAAAATGTAATAATGCCTGGAAACGACATTGCCTCATCGGGAGGAGGGTGCGATGAATTGGTCTAATTTGACATTTTCTTGGAAGTTTAGAAAAGCAGTATAAAAGCAGCAATAAAGTAGTTCTAATCGCAAATCTTCTTTTCTAACTAAATGAGTTCAGCTATATTAAGATGCAATTTTTCAAGCAGGAAATAAGAAAATTATAATTATTCATTACTTTTAGGTATCAATTGGTCGATAACTTTTAAGAACACTGTGAATACCAGTCGCTTATAGATTTTGCTTTATGATGGCTTTTTAAGATTATCAAATGGAAATACGCAGTATGGTACTCAACTTCCTAACCAGATTAAGTATGTATCAAAATTTATGTTGGACCATGCTGAAAGATACTGCCAATTTCAATTAGAATCGCTTACTCTGCAAAGACGTGCCACTCACGCCGAAATGCTTTTGTTACAAAATACCCAGCAGCGTGTTATACACGTCAACAGACAACTGTCACAGAAATAAAAATGATGTTCGTTATTCGTCGACTGAAATTCTCCGCTGGAGCACAGGCTTAATCGAAAATTAATTCATTTATAATCTTTTCCCTATTCCTATAAGGTATCGGGCACATTGTGTGGCCTCAATGAACTATGGCTTGCGCATATGTAAATCTTTTACCAGCACAAACGGGTAAGATAAATATGCTTCCCAGCGTTCTTCTTCCAAATTCAGCCATTTCAGTTCTCATATTATCTGGCATTTAGAATAGTTTGTTTTGCGTTACTAGCGTGTATTCTATAATATCATATCATCTACAACTTCATAAGATTTTTACATAATCACATTGACATTTTATATTCAGTAATTTTATCCATTTTTTAATTAATGTTTTAAATTATATTGAATCAATATTAGAATGGCTTCTTGCCTTCAAGTGATAATTTTTAATGCAAAATTTATGTAAAGAAGAAAGGGGAGTTTTAAGAGCTGTTATTCTAATCATCTATAATTATAATGTAAAAACTATAATATTTTAATTTTTTATTGGAATTATTATTTCAAATTTATTTTATTTAAAAAAATGTTGTGCTTAAAATAATCAGTACTTAATGCGATGTCATATACTAGATGAAGGAAAGAAATTAAAGACACATATAACAATATTTTCACATCTTTTTATAAATAATATTGGAATTTTCATGCTTTGACATTAGAACATTGCTCCCTATCTGTAAACAATAAAAAATAAAAACTTATATAATTCAATCTTACTTTTTTGTCTTACAGACTAAATTTACTGTTACATTTAAAAGATTGCTTATGTATTGAATTTTTGTTTTCAGGCGTCAATGGATTTACCACCTGATAAAGTGAAACTACTGAGACAATACGATGATGAAAAGAAATGGGACATGATATGTGATCAGGTGCTGTAACTTTTTAATCATTATATCATTAACGACTTAAGACATTTGTAACAAACTTTGTTTGCTGAATCATTGTAATTGTGTATACCAACTTTTATTATTTATATTGAATTACATGGTAGTTCACTATATTGTGTACAAAATTCTGAGACATAGATTGATTCCAATTGCTATATAATTCATTTGGTGAGCAATTAAATAAGGTTAAAAATGTTAGCATGGGTGGGTATTATTATAAGATCATTAATTTGTGGTAAATGTTTATTCTGTTGTTGCAAAAAGAAAAAAATATTTTGTTATCTGCATTTAACTCGTGTAATTACCAAACATTTGTTGAAAATTTGCAAGTACTTTTGGATGAACAACAGTTGCTGTGCCATGAAATATGATTCCAATATGATGAATTCCTGGGCATTTTAGGTATCGCATCATCAAATCTAAACATATTTTACAACAGTAAATCATGATAGTGGTTTCATGCATTTACCAATACTGTCATCAAACTGATCTTAACCCTTTAATTATTTTTTCTGGGTATGCTGAAAATATTGGTGAACAAAACTCCTATGGGCAGATTTTAGGTTTATTGTTACATGCATCTCTGTAGCTGATTTATCCACTCATACTTCAGATCTTTCCAAAGTTCATAATTGCAATCGTAAACAACGTCAAGAATGTTTTATAGTTAATGAATGCAAATTCTACTGCTTTCTGTAATGCATTTGTTATTTACAAAATGCATTTTATTCATTACATATTACCCTTTCATCTCTTGTATTCTTTTCATATAGCATTAGCATCTCTAGCCTCTATGATTAAGTTAAGCCAAGAATAACCTATCCTCTTGGTAATGTACACATTTTGTAATCACATACACATATGTGTATGTGTATATATATATGTGTGTATATATATATGTGTGTATATATATATGTGTGTATATATATATGTGTGTATATATATATGTGTATATATATATATATATATATATAATATAAGTTGATAATTGTGCCAATAAATACAATCTTTATTCTAATATTTAAATTTTCAGGTTCAAAAAAATTTTGCTCTTTCATTATGAAGGCATTTAGTTGAAATAAATTTTCAAAAATGTGAATATTATGCTGATAAAATTCAAAATGTACAAAAAAGTAATCTTTAAATCTTCTTAAAAGTCTACCACTAAAACTTTCTTTCATTAATTTCCATGCAATAGCATGAATTTTATGAATCAGTGCAAAGCGTATATATTTACAATATCGTAATTGCTTTCAAAATTATGCAACTCTTTTTAATTTGATTGAAAGCATAATTGTAATAACATTTGAGCTATTGAAAAGGGGAGATTTTTGCAGGAAAAATTTAATCGCCTGGTATGGTAAGTTTGAAACTCAGTCTAAATCTGAAAGCATCAGATTTCAAAAGTTTTTATCTCTTTTTAATGTTATCAATCTTAGATAAGTATTCAATTACTTTTTTTCATAAATGAAATTCATTTTTTGATTGGATTAAGTATTTAAGGTAATTTATAAAAATGTTGTTTCTTAAAATGTGTGAATGTTATTTGAATGAACTGTAATTTTATTGTGATTTAACACGTTTAATCCCATTATTGAAATATCACACAAATCATCTAGTAAGTAAACGCAAAAATTTAGTTTGTTTCTAAGGAAAGTTTTCTAAAAATATCTTTTTCAAAAATATATCTATTGGTGTTTTTTAACTACATATTTTGAAATACTATGCATCTAATATGTATAACTAATAGGAATATATATTTAATTAAAATTATATAATTTCTATTTTAGTTCAGCTATTTCAATAAAGAACTGTACTGAATTTTTTAACTTGTCAATATTAGATCCACGATTATAGCTAATTTTAAGTGTTTAGGGCTTTTAGTTATTCTTCTAAATTTATATGAATACTAGAAACTGAAATTTGATTCATGTGTCATTATCTATTTACTGCAAGTAAATGATTTAATGTTTAGTTTGCAAATATATTTAGTATAAAGTGTACTACTATATTGAAGTGAGCATTTTATTGTTAGCTAACTTCTTTATTTTGCTTTTAGGAAAAAGTCATGGCTAAAGCATCTCCTGCATTTTATCTACGAAAACTTAAGACGTATCTTGACCCAAAAGCTTCTAGAAGAGCCCGTGTAAGTATTTATTTTAAAAATATGGTATACTGTTGACTCTATATTGAACAATACTAATAGCAATAGCACAATGTTTTATTGAATTACCATTTTATATGAACTTTAATGAACATTTTTTGACTTATACAAAATTCATGCACCATCTATTAATAATTGTTTCAAATTTGATTTCAGATGCGCAAAATTCTCGGTGATGCTACATCAACACAAGTTTTAAGAGATTTAGAAATATCTTTGAGAACTAACAACATTGAGTAAGTATTCAAAGATAAAAATATTTTTTAAAAATTTTTAAAAAGTGCACTGTTTCAAAATTTACTTTTTTCTTTTTCTAATTATAGGTGGGTTAGAGAATTCCTCAATGAAGAAAATATGGGGCTTGATGTTTTAGTCAATTATTTATCATTTCGTCTTCTAATAGTTAGGTATGTTCATTACATATCATTTAACATTTTTTTTTTCTATTTATATATCTGTAACTAAATTTGCACTCGATGTCAATTTACTAATTATATATATGTATTAGGCATGAACAAATTGTAAGCCAAGCTAACCATGAAGAAGGAGGGGAAGTAGTATCAAATGGAAATACAATAGGTGGCAAAAATAGACCTCTTCTTCATGTTGAGAGCTTAAAAGTACGAAGAGCAACAAAACACATAGCCAAATTAAACATGGGTGAAGCAAAAGATGACATCCATGTGTGTATCATGTGCTTAAGAGCCATAATGAACAATAAGGTAAAAATATTAATTTTGTTGACCTTGGATTTTTAATATGCATTTCGATTAAGATTATTAAGTTTTGCTGGAGACTTTTTTCTCTCTCTCCTCTTCTCTGTAGCTGTTACAATATTTTAATAGCATGAACTTAAAAGTTTGGGATAAACTTGAGAATTCATTAAGAGTGTTTAGAATTCTGTTAATTTTCTTTAATTTATCTTTTTTTTTTCTTAGATTGTTACTTGAATAAAGGATTCTACTGCTTAATGAAATTCTAAGTTTATTACTATCAGTTTTTAACTCTATACATATCTTATAATTCCTCTTGCAGTTCTGAATTTTTTTTGGATCGATTTTAATACACATGTTTTTGCTTTCTTTGCATTTTCTTCAATCCATGATGATTTGTTAAAGTATTATGATAAAGCAGATAGGCTTCTGAACCATCTTTGAATGTTATTCCCATGTGTTTAGTCAGAGTAGCCCCAGGAGAACCGGGAAAATATAGGGAATTTTAAAAAAGATCATATAAAAATCAGAGAAAATGCAGGGAATTTTAAGTCTCTTAATTCTTTTTTAATCTGAAAATATTGCCGGTTTTTGAACATTGCAAGAATAAAAATCATTGCCAATCGTTGCCAAAAATGGAACTACTGTGTAATCGCAAAAACTAACCCCCCCCCCCTTTTTTTCTGTATAAATCAGTCTAACTTCGATTTTAGCTACAATTGTTTTCTTTCCATGAGATTCCCAATTTGCTGCTAATGAGGATGCGCGACACTACCATAACTACGTCGGAATATAATAAATTTTTTGGTAGGAATAGCAACATTCTATGTGCATCGCATTAGTGTTGAATCATTCACACGTGAGTTTATTGAATGTTTATTGATTATTTTAAAAACTGTGAACTTATTCAGAGTAGATTGGAGAATTTTTTAAAACATTGAACTGCTCAAGATCCGTATTTAATGCAGATTGGACGGATAAAAATCTGAATTGACTTTGCTTAATGGATTAGAGAAGTTCTGCAAAATCTGCATGAGCTGTACTGCTTGTATTGTTAAAGGTTAATAACCCAAGTAATATGGGAAAACAGGCACATATTAATCATGCCAATAGAGGGAAACATAAAAAAATTGTTTATCCGCTTAAAAATGCCAATAATTGATATTAAACTTTGTGTCTAAAAGGAATGCAGAAGATGCTATACCAAATCTGAAAACATCAAATTTGATGTCCGAAAATAAACTGATTTCGAACTTTTCAAGTTCAAGAACAATCACTTAAAGCTAAACTTTTATAGACATTAAAACTTGTTGCGTCACATTCGACCTTTGATGCATATCGGAAATATTTTCACCTATGTATACAAATAATAAAATAGCAAAAAAAAGAAGAAAAAAAATGTACTTTAAGTCCTACAAAAATGTCATATGTTATTTGTTACTGTTTAGCTCCTTTTTTTCAACAATCTCCTATAAAATCTTTAAATTAAAATATGCTTTGACAAAGCCTTGAACCTCATTTCAGAAAAATACCAAATGGGATCTTATTGTAGGTATTGATGTGAATAAATCAGTAGTCTTTCCATAAGATATTAGAACTAAGTATTTGGTCAACTAAGTATTTGGTTAGTATCCTGGTCAAGAATTGTTTGAGAATTTTAAAGAAGCTTTAAAACTCTCAAGTATGGATGGATTAAGTGTAAATTTAAAATTCTCAAAATATAGAGAAGAACTTCCATACAAAAATGATTGCAAAATTTTACATGTTAGATTTTTTTAAAAATATTTTGATAATTTTTTTTATAGTATGGCTTCAATATGGTAATTGAACACACTCAAGCTATCAATTGTATTGCTCTAAGCTTGAATCACAAAAGTTTGCGGTAAGTATGTGAATGTTTTTACAATATTACAATATTTATTGAAATATATTTGTTACTCAATGTCTGTCTGAATTATTTTTCAAAAAATGCTTGTTTTGCTACATTTTTATTTGATTTCCAAGTAATTAAATCATGAATAAAACCCTCTTTTTGACATATGTTCAAATTATCAGTTATTGCAATTATATTGAATACTCATTTTATTATGTAAGCTGCATCAAAAAGCTTTAGGAAAAAGCATAAATAATCATTCATTTTTTTTTTCAAAATAATTTTATTTTGAATAATGTTGGTAAAATTAAAAATGGGGAGGGAGGATAAATAAATGGTCTTTGATTATTTTATGGTAGCATTTATTAGTTATTTGGTTATGCATAATTAATTTGATTAAGTAGTATTTTAATTTTGAGCATATACTTTTATCCCCTCAATAAGAATGAAATTATTCACATTTAAAAATTATTTATTTTGAGTAGATGCAAAATTACTTTTTATTTTCTTGCAAAATTTGAGCCATTATCAATTAATTATTGCTAAACAATACAAATCTTGAAAAAGCAAAAATTTGGAAGATACAATTTGATTAGTCTGGTCCATACACGTTTTTAATGAACCAGCACAATACATACTGCATGTTTTCTTACTATTGATTTTTGCTTATATGATGCATATTTTTTCAAATTATCATGGGGATTTACATCAAAGTGGGTCTTTTTTAATATCTTATTCCATAAATGAAATATATTTTTGCAATTATCATTAGTTAAAAAAATTATCCTTTGTTGAGTATTGTTAAAATTAAAATTATTATATATTATAAATAGATATTCATATAATTGTTTCGTATATGCATCTTTTATGCAGCATTTTCAAAATAAAGCTATAAATTTTGCTTCTTTAATATTAAATCAATTCTTTAATAATTATTAATAATTCCAAATAACACATTGTAACAATTTTTTTGGTGTGGAAAATATGAAATATATGGAAGTATTCAGATATAAATTTTGCAGTGTGTTTCTTCTGGTAAGTCTTTACAAGTATAGAATTTCAAAATGAATACTTCTTCTTTTTTAGATATTTGGATCAGATTCTATATTTAAAATTATACGATTTATTTTTATACCATTTTAAATTTCTGATATTTTATTTCCAGAACTAAAGCATTAGTACTTGAACTTCTTGCTGCCATTTGTCTAGTGAAAGGTGGACATCAAATTATTCTAAATGCATTTGATAATTTCAAAGAAGTTTGTGGGGAAAAGAAAAGATTTCAAACATTAATGGACTATTTTATAAATTATGAAGTTTTCAATATAGATTTTATGGTGAGTATAATTTTTTGCTTCTATATTTGAACTCATTTATAAATTTATTGCAATAAATTATTGAACTATATCTAGCAGCTATTATAAATATGTATATAATATTTTATACTTTCAGATGCATTAAGTTTACATGTTTTTGTGAAGATTGAGTTTCTAAATTTCATAAAACAATTAGTATTTTTATAAAAAGTTTTTTATATATATGTTTCTCTGTGCTCTTCTATTTCTATTCAGTTTGTAATGTATTTCATTAAGCCATATGCAGTTATAATTTTAAAAAAACTTTTTTCGTCTATAGGTTGCATGTATGCAATTTGTGAACATTGTCGTCCATTCAGTAGAAGATATGAATTTTAGAGTCCATTTACAATATGAATTTACTCAGATTGGTTTGGATGATTATTTAGAAAAGCTACGACAAACTGAGAGTGAAGAACTACAAGTGCAAATTTCTGCATATTTAGACAATGTATTTGATGTTGGTGCTCTTATGGAAGATTCTGAAACAAAGAGTGCAGCATTAGAACAAGTAGCAGAATTGGAAGAACAGCTCTCTCGTGTAACTATTTCACTTTGTACTTAACATTGTATATTCCTAATTTATACAGTTTCATATTTTCTCTCATTAAAATGTGTTCTTTTATAACAATTTTTAATCCATTATTCAATTAAATAATTTATGAATATCATGCAATATATTAAAGTACCTTTAATGAGTTCAAAAGAATATACTTTATAAATTATTCTTACAGGCAAATGAACAGATCCAAGAAATGGAAAATGAGCTTATGGCAAGATTGGGTAAGATCTTTGAAATATTTTTTGATGTAGTTTGTAAAAATTCACTATATTTATGTGAATCTCTAATTTTTAACATAAATATGCATATTATGATAAACTTTGATTTTAAAATATTTTGTTCCTTGTCTTAATACGATTTGTTAAGAATGCAAGATTTTGTGAGTTGATAATGACATAAGTGACTACAAACACTCCTATTGTTGAATAAAATTTCCGACAAAAAATTTTAAGTATTTCTGTGTGAATAAATGTATTGCGAATTTAAAAGATAATATTTCCTAATTATATATAATTGGAATACTAGATCATAAATTCTACTTATTTTTGATAAAGAACATTCTTGAAAGGATTTACTGTTAAAGTATTGTGGGGGGGGGGGACTACACATTTTTTTAATTAGATATTTAAACATTATGATTTGTTGAAAATGACAGATCCTAGTGCAAAACAGATCGCATTGAGTACATTATTATGTAATTAAATAAATTAGCAGGAAATTTAAATTTTATATAGCTTTTTCTGTGCATTTATTTTACTAAATTTATATATGCATCAATTCTTCATAATTTCTTACAATTATCTTAATCTTTTAAAGTTAAGGCTGAAAGAATTTGTGGAAAGGGTGGAGATCTCTATATTGTTAATTTTTAAGCAAATTCTTCTTAGCTAATTTACTATTTTGTGAAAACAGAAATAACTTTTTAGAAGAAATATTACTCTTATTTGTAAAACATTTTTCTGAAATTGATATAATTGTACAATTGTTTTACAGTGGAGCTTGAAACTCATCTTGAAACTGTCATTAGGGAACGAAATGAACTTCTGGTAAAAAAATATATATATTTTTTAAATCTTCTATATTTTTATTTTAAATCTTCTATATTTCATACATCTGATCTCTAATCTAATTTAAGCTGCTTTTAATCTCTTAATATTGATTGAATAATTAAATTGAATTATGTAATTATTAAAAAGGCATAATTTCATAGTTAATGAAAACTAAACCTTTTTTTACCGATTTTTTTTTATTGTTAAAATTTTTGAATCAAAATTGAAAGTTAAATATGTTAATATTCTTTAGAATGAAAGAAGCAAAATTATCAGTTGGCATTTTCTGATTTGTTTCTTTCTATATATGAACATACATCTTTTAATAAAAGTAATAATTAGAATTGTTACTTGAATATAGGTAATTACAATTTTATTCCTTAAATTGTCTTTCTCTTTTTTATGTTTTAGCATTTATACTATTAGTTGATTATAAAGTTTAACTTTTTCTGTATATTAGGAAATTCATAAGCAAACTGATGAAGAATTAAATACATTACGAAGAGCTGTTTCTCAAAAAGAAGAGGAGTCCCGTCAAAGGCAAAGTCTGCTTGAATCGAAAATACAAGAATTGGAAGTTTTACAGAATACTCTTCCAAGAGGTAAAGCAGATCAAATATTTTAATTCTTTATTTAATATCCTGCATTTTTAATAATGTCATAATGTTATTTAATTTTTCAGTATCTTAATAACAAATTGTTAATTTGTTTGTTATAATATTGAAATTTATACATGGCTGTTCCGATGAAATGTAGGTGCTACAATGAATACTACAACAATGGATGGACGAGCTCCTGTTATGTCACAGGCTATGCCGCCCCCTCCTCCTCCACCCCCACCCCCACCTCCAATGAATGCTGTACCTCCACCTCCTCCTCCACCCCAAATGTTAAATAAAACACCTCCTGGTCCACCACCAATGCCTGGTATGATGCAGGCACCACAAGATGGTAAGACAATCAATATTCATTTTTACATAAATGTGCTTTTCTTTCCTAAGTTGTTTTATTGATAACATTAAATATTAAACAAATGGGAAAAAAAAGCTATCATTTTTTAATATTGCATGAAAAAAATTCTTTGTTTACTTCTTAATAACTTTCTTTAACTAATATAATAATTTAGCTAGTAAAATTGGATTGTTAAAAGTAAAGTTTTAATTTTGTTATTTCTTCAAGAAATGTATTAGTCCACAATATAAATTTATAAAAGAAAAACAGTTTTTGTAAAGTTTTTGGCAATGTAGAGAATTATTTGAATTATTCAGATTATAAAATGGAGGAAGATTTCAAAAAATAAAAGGATGTATATTGATTTAAAAAAAAGAAATTTCATTCTTGCCTTTTTGCCTGTCCTTAGGTTGTACAATTCTTTCTAAAACTATTTTTTAATTAAAAAAAACATAAATGAGACAATAGTTTTCAATTGCTAGAGAAGAATTATGTAATTATTTGTAGATTCTTAGTAGCTTAAAAAGACTGCATTTCAGCTTTCATAAAATCTTTTCTATCATTATTTTCCTTTTAAGATCAATACAAAGTATTATTCAAATCTAATTAAAATTGTAGCATTTTAAATCTTTGAATTTATTATTATGCTGATTATTTTTTTATTGATCTAAGTTTTTGTTTTTATCAGCCATGACAATCAAAAGGAAATTCCAAACCAAATATAAATTGCCAACCCTTAACTGGATAGCACTCAAGCCTAACCAAGTAAAAGGGACAATATTTAGTGAACTTGATGAAGATAAGTTGTACAGTGTAAGTATAAAGCACAAGTGTCTTCTTTACATCATCTCAATTTGCTGTTTTTTGGCACTTTGTTGCTTCTATATGTACGTTAAAATTCACAAATATCTTTGAACCTTCATGTGCATATTTTTGTTATATTTGGATCATATTTATTTAGTCTATTGATCACTAGCAAAAATATTGAATTTCATAGCATTTCAGAATTTATCGGTTGTCATTTTGTATTTCTTAATTTTAAAATAATTAATTACAATTACAATGATTAAAGTAATTAGTTATTTTATCATAACCATTGAGAAAATAATTTTTTAGATACTTATATGCAATATAGAATTTTAGTTAATCTCCCCCCCCCTCCCATTCCTTCTATAAGTTGCATTTTTGTAATTATTTAAAAACAAGTGGGAGTTTTTCCCCCATAATTGTATGCTATTGGAAATGTGCAATTAAATTTGATTCCATTTTTAATGCGTTTCATCAACTTCTGCTAATACTTTTCCTTCAAACTTTAAAATGATTTTTGCTCTCCCAATTGTAATCTTTTTCTACTTGTGTATATATATCTTTTCAAATGTATATATTTTTAATTAAAAACTCAGGATAAATATTGCTAAATAAAATGGGTTCTGAATTTTGAGATGTGTCACATATGAGTAGGAACCTGCCAGTTAATATCGCAAATAAAAATTATCTAAATTTATAATGGTAATGTATTTCAAGTTTCACTCTAAAACTTCACTTGCAACACTGTAATGCAATTGATACCGTTTTTGAGTATTCATTGTCAAAAGTAGAAATTAAAGTTTAATTGTATATTGATAAAATTTCTAAGTGAATTTAAATGTGATCATATGGTTGATTTGATAACTTTCCACAGACAGAGTTATTTTGAGTTTGATATTTTTTCAGCAAATTGTTTAACTTATTTCAAAAATTGATCCCCCCCCCCCATCTTTGCAGATTATTGATTTTGAAGAATTTGAAGAACACTTCAAACTGGGTATACAGGGAGCTTTCTCAGATCGCAATGATGAGATTAATGGAAGCAAAAGGTTTAAAGTAAGTTGCATATTTTTTAATAAGTTATATGTCTTTCTAAAGTATGAAGTGCATAAGTTTCAATATAATTTTGTTTCTATTTAATTTTTCTTTAAGGTTCCTGAGAAAGTTACCTTGTTAGAACATAATAGGTTAAGAAATATGGCTATATCCAGACGTAAAGTAGAACTTCCTTGTGATGTTGTTGTAAGAGCTATTAATGCTTTGGATTTAACAACTTTATCCCAGGAGTTCGTAGAGATACTTTTAAGAATGGTGCCAACAGAAGCTGAGGTACATTTTGAATTGTTTAATTAAATCATTAGAATATTAGTTTAATTTTTTTAAATCCTTGTATAATATGTTATTTGAATGAACTAAAGTGAGTATATCATGAAATTATATATTTATATTAATTCGCCTATTCAATTATTTAGTTGGTATCAAAATTACATTCATTAAAAAATTGTACTGTCTAAATTTTTCAATTTCATATTTATCCTAAAAAAACATTTGTTTATTTCTTCTAATTAACATAGGCTTAAAAATTAAGATTACTTTTCACTAAAAACCATTTTTTTTTTCTATTTGTTCTGAATTACATAAATTTGATTATAAATTTTTGTAACTATAAATTATGCGCAATTTGCAAATGTTGGTATAATTTATTTTATTTAACCAATGACTAAAAGAAACTACAAATTAAATATTCAAATTAACATAAAAAATTATAGATAATTTAAATATTACTTCAATAAAGAAATAAGAGTTATTTTTATTATGTTGCATTGTACAATTTCTTATTGATTTGTGCTATCTACAAACTTATATTTTCAGATGAAAGCTTACAAAGAGTACGAGAGAAATCGAAAGCCAGTAGATGCATTAACAGATGAAGACAAATTTCTCTTCCAAGTAAAATAACTTTTGAAATTTTTTTTTTCTGTAATATTTGGCCCATTAATTTTTGTTATTTCTTGATTCTTTATTTAATTTTGGTATCAGGTTTTAAAAGTTTGAATTGTAAATTATGTGTTGAATAATAAATTTGAAAATTTTCATCATTTTGAAAGTGCATAAAGACAACTTTATAAATAGTGTTTTTATAATTCATGTTTATATATTCTTTAAAATTTCGATATATATTAGATTTATTATATTTTTAAAATTATACTCATAAGGATTAAGAAATTAAATCTGCTCTATTATAAATGTTTAATCTGGCTCATATTAATTTATTCTTTTGTAGATTAATGATAAATAGTTGGGAAAAAAATTCTATTTTATAAAATGAGATAAAGTTAGGTTTAAAGTTGTATGTCTGTCATTCCAACATTTCTAAATAATAATATTGAGTTAAATAATAATTTGAGTTAAAAAAAGGGGGGTTTTTTGTTTTATTTTTACTTTTCAAATGTGTAAATATAAATTGTTGTATCATGCTATATATTGCAATTGATGCATGCTCTCTGATTTGTATTTCATAGTTATGTAAGGTGGAAAGATTGTCCCAGAAATTAAATATCATGAGCTATATGGCAAGCTTTATGGAAAACATCCAACTTATCACGCCGGTAAATATATTATACATCTTTTTGATTTTCATATATAAGTGTTCATTTTGTATTCACAATTTGAAAATAAAGTTATTTTTCTTCATAACTCTTTTATGCATATCTTTGATAATATGCATATTATAGAAAGCTATTAAAACCATGGAATGATATTATAAAAAATTATTTTGTAAAATTTACTTTTATAGAATGTGTTATTCAGTCTTTTGGAAAGGCAATTTTGATGCAAATTCAAATTAAGATCTTTTTAATTTACTTAAAATGTGTTCTTTAAAATTTTTTGCTATGTTTTTCATCAGTTATGTTGCTGCATTTGCTAATAGTAGTTTAGAAATATGTTGTGAAAATGATTTAAATAAGTAAAAATTGTCATAATTTTTTTAGCTTGTATTTGTTCTAAATTACTTAATAATTTAACATAATCTTAAATTCTATTTGCAATGGTTCCATAATATACAGAACATTGTCCCAATCTGTTTTTTCAATTAGTGAATAAAAATTTTTATTTATGAAAGCATTGTGAATAAACTCAAATTTAATGTTTTTTTACAGCAAATTCATGCTGTTATTGCTGCATCTAGATCAATAAAAAATTCCAAGAAAGTAAAGAAACTTCTTGAGGTATGCTATGTTTTTGATCTGTGAAGAAGTAAGGAAAATGTTTAAGAAATGTGATATTAAATAAAAATAGAATTATTCTTTCTAAATTTATTATGAAAAATTAACTGTTTCAAATTTTGAAAATTGTTTAAAATTATTGTGGAATCTGTAATTTAATTTTATTTCTGTTGGTTAAATCATGTTTTTCGTTACTTACTATTAAAAATTTAAATAAAAGCTTTTTTTTATTTTTTCTCCCCTTGCTATAATTGCAAGGACGTAACATATAAATTTTCAGAATTATATGAAAGAGAATTGGCAGAGATTAATTTTCTGATCTATATATGAAATATAATTTTGGTTGAATTATGCAAAAAAGAGTTTGCTAAATGAGCCGTTGCATTATCCATTTATTTCCTGTCATATTTCAATGTTGATCTCTAGAAGTTATGAATAAGGTATTCTGTGGTTTCTAAAAATAAAAATCAAATATTCTTTATGAATAAAATTTTTTTATTATTTTTCTGTGGTAAAATTATATTTTTCTTCATAAAATTTTTACATTTCTGTCTATACATTGTTGATTGTTCTTTGTAATGAAAAATAACACTTATGTTGAAGTATTAAATTATAATTTCGCTTCTCTGTTTTCACTTGCAATGCTATATTCACCTGCAGATTGCTTGTAAGTACACTGCTTTTAATTGGCATGCGAATTCTTGATGTTTATATTAAAATCCTTTTAATAATTTATAAAAATAATTACATTTATCTATTTAAAAAATTTTTTACAGATAATATATTTATATCAAAATCAATTTTATGTGATTAATACTTCATATATTATTTAATATAAATTTCATTTCTTGCTGCATAAGAATTAGATCTAGGCTTGGCAAATTATAATACTAATATAATTTATGACTAATAAAATAAAGTTGCATGATTTGTTAAATATTTAGTTATATTTCATCTAACCTCTTTTCAGATTTTCTAAAACTTTCATATTTTTCATTGTTGTATACATAACTTTTTTTTTAAATTAAAACTGCAGATATTAAAATAATAAAGAAATAAGAGGTGATGTGGGAAAGTTGATTCTGTAGAAAGCAAAAATAACATTTTTTAAATAAATTTTATTTCTCATGTTAGTACTTACTTTGAAATGCATTATAAATCAATAAATATAAAAATGGAAAATTGATAATTGTGTACTCTTCTCTTTTTATAATATAATATATAATTTTTATTTTTTTTATTTTTAGGTTATTTTAGCATTTGGTAATTACATGAACAGCTCAAAGCGTGGCCCTGCATATGGCTTCAAACTCCAAAGTTTAGATATGGTATGTTTATTCTTTAGATTATATATATAATTAGAATAACTTTGCATTTCCAAAAAGCAAACGGAAAAAAATTGACTTTGATGGAAGCTTTGATTTTACTATTTGTCAAAGTAAATCATTCAAGAGCATTAAGTTTTTATTGTGTATAAGCATAATTTTTAGATTGCTTTGCATTGATTTATGTTTGTTGTCTGAATAGATATACTTTGAAGCTTTTTAAAAGATTACTTTTAACGAAAGAAAGAAACAGAAACATTTTGTTTGTGAAATCTTTTCTTGTATTCTATATTATTATGCTATATATCCTACCAAATTTTACTTTTGTACCATCTACAAAATGAGTGACTAAACAGGTTCAAAATTGTTACTTTTGTTACGAAGATAAACATTTCACAATTTCTTTGTTTAAAAAGTAGAAAACTATCCCATTGTGTATTAATATCTAGCAATTGATCCATCCATATTGTTGACTTTAATAGATTATATTTTGGTAGAAGTACTTCAGAAATAATGTGATGGTGAAAATAATTCTTATTGCATTGAAGTCTTATTGTTTGCATCAGTATTTATTCATTATTACTCAAAAATTGCTGTTCAAGTTAAATGGAAGAAATGATTTTTTTATTCCTCTTCCATGTATAGTGCCTTTAAAGAATATTATATTAAGAGATGGATTAAAATTATTTATGAATTCAGTTAAAGATGAATGTTAAAATTTTCAGCATAGATATTTAATGTATATATCAGAATTGCATTATGAATTGGTCTATATTGCATGCAGAGGAAAGTTAATTCTTCTGTGAAATTCCATTTATAATTATTTTTATCTCTTATTTATTGTTTAGCTGGCTGATACAAAAACTGCTGATAGGAAGATTTCACTTCTTCATTACATAGCAGAGACAGTAAAGCAGAAGTTTCCAGAAATCTCAAACTTTGACAGTGAATTAAGGTTTATAGAAAAAGCAGCATCAGGTATTATAATTTTTAACCAGAAACGTTTTGAAAACAAAACTGAGCATTTTTCAATGGCTTTTTAATCTGTCTAAAGTTCTTGTAAATTTGCCTCTTTAATATATGCATATGAATCATATTTACTTTTAATGATGGCAATAATAAAAATCGAAAAATTGGATAGTCTGTCAATGAATGCAGTAGTTAAAAAAAACAAAAAGAATTGTCTAGTTGGATGAAATTTTGTGTATGATCAATACATCAAAATTGTTTAAAATCTTGTAGAAAATGTTTTTTTCAGTGTGATTTGCATAAATTTCATTCCTCGGCTATTGAACCCTCATTTTCATACATATTTGACATATAGTATTTGTAGATATTTCATTTTTCTTATAAATACTTCTTTAATTTAAATCTTTCATGTTGGAATTTAATGACTTATTTCAGAATGTACTAACTTTAAAAAAAAATCTCTTTTTTTTTTTTTTTTTTTTCGCCAGACATTAACTGAAATGCCTGATTTATTTTTAGCTGTATATGAATTTTTATTTTCTGGTCTTATTGTCTTTTTGTTTCTTTCGATTGAATTTTCTTTATTATCTAGTATCTATGGAGAATATTCTGACTGATGTCCATGAACTGGAAAAAGGTATGGACCTCTGCAAAAAAGAATTGCAGTTGAGACGCGATGCACGTGATGCAGCAGTTCTTAAAGACTTCATAGGTAACTCAGAAGAAAAACTTCGAAAAATGAAGAATGAAGCAAAAACTGCTCAGGTAATCAATTTTTAATTTAATTACAATATAACTGAAGATTTAATTTTTCACACTTTTCTCATTTATTATTTTTTAATGTAATTATGCTATTTCAAATGAATTTGTTATATTAACACATCTGCTGGACGTTAATATTGTTAATTACATTTTCTATCTCTTTTTGTAAAGACAATTATAATAGCTCTATATATTGGTGTTAGTGCAGAGCAGTTTTTTCTTTTCTTTTATGCTTATTTAGTCTTCATTAGGAAAAATTTATTAAATAATATGATAGCTATAATATATGAAATATTGCAAGTTTTGGATTTTTTTTACTGCTTATATATGTTATATTTTCTAGTATAAGCAGTTTCTTTATATAAATAAGAATACTTTCAATAGTTATTTGAGTCTGTTTTCTAATATATCTTTTTTCAGTAATACACATTTTTAAAAACATCTTTGTACCAAAAGTAAACTGAGGAATTAAATGTTTTTATTTGTTTAAACTACATTTCTTTAAATGTTAGCCGACAATTTTTTTATGCTTGTGGAAAAACGTGTTATCAAAATGTATTCATTTTTTTAGTGGTATTATAACATGATTAATTATAAGATTTGTCTTCCATAGGATGCTTATTCCGATTGTGTGGAATATTTTGGTGACAGCACTCGATCCATTGCTGCAAACACCTTTTTCTCGCTTTTTGTTCGCTTCACAAAAGCATATAAGGTAAAATTTTATGTTTTCATGCTTTTTGTCTCTTATTATTTTTTGAGAACTTTAAAAATAATAATGCCTTGATATTTATGAAAATTTAATTCCTAAAAATAATTCTTTCTTGCAGCAAGCTGAACTTGACAATGAAGCAAGAAGAAGGCAACAGGAAGCTGCAGCAAGGGAGAGTGAAAAGAATGCTGCAGAAAGTGTATCAAAAAAGAATAGTTTAAATTCAAGAAAAAACAATCAAGTATGTTAACACATTGAATGACACATCTTTTTGTTTCATTTGTAGTTATGATTTGCATCTTTTAACATGATTTAACTTATGAAAAATTCTTAGAAAAGGTTACGAGCCATGGCTTTTATTAGCAGTCATTTGACAATCATGCTAAATATTGTCAATTTGCATGTTAGAAACCATTTATATATAGCTGTGTCATTTTTGTAAATTTTTATTTTTCTCCCTTTAAAGATTAACCAGTTTTATAATGCTTGGTAACAACATAGAAAGTTCTCTTTTAAATATTTATTTCTAAATCATCATTCTGTTTGTTTTTTTAACTTTAGAATGCATTGCATTTTGTAATACAACTACTTACTGTAGAATGAAAAGTTTTAATGAAAATTTTATTGTAATATTACGATGCATTGCAAACTACCTAAGTGGAAGAAGTTGCAAGTAATTTTTTTGTAAATGGCTGAAAATTGGTACATAGCTACTGAAAGAGAATTGAGAATGCATCATTAGGCATCTCTTCTGATTAAATTATGTTTGTTATGTTTATGAAATATAGCATTTAAAAATCGTTGGTTGAAAAATTTATTTATAATTTTTTTTACTGTTAATATTTTATTGTATGTTAAGAGAAAAGTTTCATTAAAACTTAAATTTATTAAATAAATTCATACATATATTATCTTTTTTCTCTGTTAAAATATCTTTTGGTGAATTTATTGTAATTATGATGATATGATCTGATGTTAGGCTGAAGTGTGTAATTTAGTACCAATCACATTATTATCAGTATGTTATTGTTATTTATGTTATATTTTTAAATTTTCTTTTGTACTTCTTTTTCACTTATTTTAGAATTTTTCAGTGAGAATTTTTTATTTTTATTTTGTAGTGTATTTGTGTGTTTATGCTTAATTCTTAGTTATCAATATTTTCATGCGTAATGATCAGTTTGAAACTTGGAATGGTAGACCCTATATTTTGTGCTTTTAGTTCAAATACTACCTTCTTACATACGCTTCTGAACACATGAATACCTGCAAAATTTCATGAAAAAATATTTTTATTAGTGCCTTTTGAAGTATTATAAATTATTTCTAGCTTAAATTATTTTTGCAGTAGGTTACAATATATAACTGTTTTACTTTATTTTTATTTTTGAAATCTAAAACTATGTTCTTTTTCTATAGGAAGCTGTGATTAATGAACTGAAAAGCAAAACTAAGCAAGTGAAAGAAACTCGTTTGCTTAAACAAGATGAAGTATACAATGGAGCTTTAGAAGATATTTTACTTGGTAAGCAATATGAAATTTTACAATTCAGTTTTTATGGATTTAAATACGACTATGTGTTAGCTTGCATATGTATGAAAATTTTATTTAAAAAAATGTTACATTTTCAATGAATAGTCTTAGCTGGGTTAATCTTAATTTTTAAGTAAACTTGGCAAATTTGAATACAAAGTTTTTTAAATATATAGAATGAAATATTTATTTTGGATTAATTAAAAGAAGTTTTAATATTTCATGTATCATAAATCAAAGCTTTTATAAAGAATTATTTTATTATGTGTTAATCAAGACCCAGTTGTTTAGTTGTTGGTTTTCTTTCACTCTTGTGAAGTTCGATTAACTGCAGTTTTCTCCTAGCCATTCAAAGTATTGCTTATATAGCACCTTACAGTTAATTATTTGATTATCTTGTAAAAGGAACGATTTTTATAAGTGATTAAAAATATTTATTGCTGTTTAAAATATTTCCATATGCTTCATATGGCAGTGTTCCTTATATCCAATTACAAAAGTTATTTATGATTTTGTAAATATATATATGTACCTTCACAGAATAATAAATATTTGGAAATTTATTTAATGTAATTGAGTGGAATGTTTTCCATTGCTCTAAATGATAAGCAAATTGGTTAAGAAATATTAGTAACACTTGTCTTCATTATAGTATCTGTAGAAAAACAATTAAGTTCTTATAAAACAAATAATGTTTTCTAACTATTATTTGGCTGAAGAGTTATTGAGATTTACTTAATATTAATTGTATTTGTCTGAAAATTGTTAAATGCTAAATTTAAATCTTGTTCATATTTATAAGCTGTTGGAATTTCACAGAGAAATGTTTTACTTATTTATGCTTATATTTTACATAAATACAAAACAAAAATTGAGTTGTGATTATATTACATTTAGGTTTAAAAAGTGAACCATATCGTCGTGCAGATGCCGTTCGCAGAAGTCAGAGACGAAGACAAGAAAATATTAGATTGTCGCATACAATGGATGAATTAGACTTTTGAAATGTTGATTAAATTTTAGTTCCAAATTGAGTACCTTAATTTGACTTGGTGATTCAATAATGTGCCATTTGATATTTTTTGTTGTTGTATTTATAGATGGCTAGTTCATTAGCTTATTTTTTATATTTCATTCAGGTAGACAAATGTGGTTGACAATATTTTTGTATAATTGTATGCTTTAGAATGCAGTTTTGGAAGATTTTTCTCCTTTGTTTAAATTAAAATATTTTTATAGTGACTGTTTTATTTTTAGTTTACCTCATATTATCAAAAAATACCTTGCTAAATGCTATATAATTATAGACCACAGTAATTATTTTCCTAGAATTTTTTTAAAATATTAACAAAAGTAATAAATTATAATTGAGATTGACTTTGTTTTTAATTATTATCAGTGTAACTACTGGAATTTTTATACAATGAATGCTTAATGCAGTGTCAATTCAAATCAGATAATGACTTGTTTTATGCATCTTTGTTGACTGAATGCATTTAATATACTGTGAAAACTGTATCTTGATATTTAAGAATGTTATAATTTGTGATAATGACTAATAGGGAATAAAAATGAGGTGGATATTTCTTCCCCTTAGAAGGACAACTTATTGACATAATTATGAAGTAATTATCATTTGGTATAAAAATTCACCTTTTTAAAGAAAGGGTGGGGGGGATTTTTGACTTGGAATCAAAAATTCTCAACTAAATCAAAGTAACTATTGTAAGATTTCTGTATATTTTAATATATTGTTAAGTATTTCAAGGAATTTTTAGTTACATTTCTTTGAAAAGATAGGAAATCCATTGATTATAGTTTAAATTGAAGAAATCCTGATATGAACATTCAATTTTTATTGACAACTTCATAAATTTTGAAAATATTGTGAATCTTATTGATGCAATCTGATTTCAGTATAATCAGTGATTCAGCATGATTATTTTTTATACTGTATAACAAAATATTTTTTAAACATTAAATTGAAGTCATTTTAACTGTATTTGCCTTTTCCAATTAGTCATAATGTGTAATATATGCAACAAATTGTGTATACTATTTTTAATGAGAGTGCAATTGTATATAGCCATATGTAATAAATATATCTGATCATTGAAACATATTTACATTTAGATATGCTTTATAAGTGCCTGGAAACTGTTTTCTTTCATAATGTGTTGTAGTATAATCTGTACATAGTGCTTTTCTCATTTAGTGGTGCTGAGATCAGTAATCATTTTTGTCAAGACTTATTTAAGAAATCGAATCTGTTAATTTGCCGTGTTTACTCTTCCAGTTAACTACAGTTGTTGACTAAAGCCAAAGTGATTGTTTCCTTCATTTTATTGGTATTATATTTACTATTTTTCTAGATTAAGTGTTGCATATTTTTCTGGTGATAATTAATGGTGTTCAGGAAAATTCATTAAAGAATACAAGTCTTGTTTTTGATCATAATATATTCATTCTGTAAATAAGAGTCTAAAATTCATATATGGGCACCTAAACATATATTTTTTTTCTTTCTAATGATATGTATAAAGGGAAAAAAATTGGAAGTATATCAGAGTTTTATGAAATGTTATTAAAATATTTTTAAAAAATGGCTTGTTAATAATATTGGATATAGCGTAATGCCTAATATTGAAATTTTGAATGCTGTGCATCAGAAAGTTCTGATAAATTTTGAGACAGTTTTTGTCTGTGATAAAGGAAATTCTCATTTTTATATTGGATGTTGACTGTATGGCTGAAAATAATAAATCTTGTTAGGCTATAGTTTTCTAAGAAAGGTCCATTTGTAGTTTCTTATATAAGAATTTAAAAAAATTAAACAGATATACAGAAGTAAAATTTATAACCTTAATTTTTAATGTTACTATTAAAGTATTTTCCTTATTTAGATTTATTAAGGAAATATAATATTTAGATTTTTTTTTCCATCTTAGTTGCAGTCTATTAACATACATTTCTGAAAGAGTATTTTTTTTTATATATATGAAGGCATATACATAATTTGTTTGTCTAAAGTAAACACTTTATTTAACGCTTAAACACTTTTTTTAATGCTTAATCAATAAGGTTCAAATGAAATTTGTACTTATATACTCAGACTAATTACAGATGATTTTAAATAATATTTATATTTTCCTTCCTGTTTTAAATAATTTTTTTCAGATGTTGTACTTTTAGTAGATCTCTTTTACCGCATTTTTTAAAGAATTTTTATTGATCTCATTTAAAGAAACTAGGATAATATTTTTATAAAAAATGTTATATTTATTTATAAATGAACTAAAAAATTTTACTGTATTTCACATAAGAATTAAAGATATGGGACCACTGGATCTTCTTGTTAGTTTTTGTATGATTTTACAACTTCATGCCATTGACTTTCTAATGCTCATTCTTTTGTGTAATCATGGATCAGTCACAATATTATTTGTGAAACAAAGTGCCTATTTTAAAGTTTTTGCTTTTATCTACAATTTTGGAAAACTATAACTTTGATAAAGAGGATATTTTTATTTTAGAATACTATTGCCTATACTATATATATTTGTAAATTTGTTTAAATAAATGAATTTTCACTATTTTGTGAATTAGATTATTTATTGGTGCTCAGTGATATTTTGTATTTCATTTAAGGTTCCTTTCTCATAAATAGATACACAACACACTTCTTAAATGGTTGCTTGTAAAACATAAAATATATTTTTTAACTCTACCATGTATATGCTTTTACAGCGTAAACTATGATTTGGCAGCAATTACATAATTGCTCAACAATATATGTAGTTGCTGCATTAAATTTGTAACAGATTTTATGTTTTGTCCATCAATATGAAGATTTTCTGTTAATGTGTGCACATTAGAATTAAAAACACATAGCTAGAAAAATGAAATTTAACCAGTTTATTTGTCATCTTTATAAACTCAAAATGTACTTCTTGTTAGATGAATGAAATATGGTGTGTGGTCTTAACATCAAAATTGTTAACCTTTATCACATTTGATATTTAATCGGACTATGGAAGAGGACTGTTCCAAAGTGTAAACTGGATTCTCTTTGCCAAACATTGAAGATAAGTTCAAAACATTGTTGCTGAGGAAATATAGAATATTTATTGCCTTTTGAAACTTCATTGTGTTTTTAAGACTTTATTTCTTGTATCAGCCTTGTTGGTGCGCAAACAGTCTTTTCATTATATATTTTATTCTTTAAAGGTTAAAATTCAAACAAAAGAAAATCATTGACTATTTCACACATTGACTGTCAGCATCAATATTTGCAATTAAGGACACCAAAGAATTTTATAATATATCTCTAAAGATGCGGACCTTTTAGAGCTTTTCCAGAAATCCTGCTTTAAGTGGTTGAAGGTATTGATATTTCCACACTTTCAATATTTGCTACATTAGAATGAAATGGGTTTAATCTTCTTTCTTCATGTAAAATCTCCCATATGACTTAATGTTTTAGATCCAGCTTATATTTAATGTCTTTGCTTGAAATAATGTAAGGATGCTGCAGCTTTCGTTGAGTTATCAGAAAATTAAATCAAAATTCACCAAACTAAAAGATGATCATTGATTGGAGGGAGGGGGATTTTCTTCCTTGTGGCATTAAATCATCTTTTTCCTGAGATATTTAAAGGGTATTTTAAAAATACAGATTGTAAAATGGACCAGAGTAGAATTAAAATAATGCAGAATTTAATTCAGGTAGTTTAAAGCCATATTTAAATTTTAGAAAACAAAAACCATCTACAACAAATGTAAATAGATATTTACATTTGTTGTAGATGGTTGATAACAATTTTAGTAAAAATATTTTTTAAAAATATCTATTCAATTAACAACACTTAATTTATAAGTAAATTGCTTTTAACATTTATTAATAGAATATTTCCTTCCACGCCTAATATAGAAATCTCATATAATTTTTAAGTCTGTTTTAATTTGCATTTAAAAAAATTTGTAATTAAAAAAATACATATCAAAAAGAAAATGACATAGAAATTTGTTTTAATTTTTGCTTTATTATCTAAGGTTGATTGATTATATATTGGAGGATATCGAAATAAGTCCTTAGTTTATTATGGTTTAATGATTGTCATCTGATTGTATGAAATGGTTGTTTTACTGGCAGTACTGCTATCTATACTTACTTTAAAATAATGAAATTTGAAGGAATGCACTTGTATCTACCTGGAGTATTATTCAGCCAATAATCTATTCGTATGTTTGTATTGCTCTATATAAAAAAATCGAATCATTAATAATCTGTATCTAAGCAAACTTAATTTTTACTGCAATATATTTTATTCAGAAATAGGATAAAATTAAAAATAATGAAAATTATTTTAATAATGATGACAATAAATTTTAGGTTGTTATGTGGAATTTTAATAATATGAAGTTACGATAGGTTGATAATATGGTATGCAAGTCATAGAATTTTAAACTCCAAACGATAGCGATATTTTTAATGGTCGTAGTGCAAAAATGTAAAAGAGGAAGGGGGGATG
This sequence comes from Argiope aurantia, assembly GCA_026543865.1. Taxonomy (NCBI): domain Eukaryota; kingdom Metazoa; phylum Arthropoda; class Arachnida; order Araneae; family Araneidae; genus Argiope; species Argiope aurantia. Next base: position 67,647 of record JAPMOR010108218.1, on the reverse strand, counting down.
CAAACATTACATTATAGTGTCTATAATCGTTTATTTCAGGAATTTCCTTATACAATAGTAGATTTACAAATAAATGGACTGAAACACAAACAGATGACCAATAAAAAGACTTGCTGATAATTTTATACACAAAGAACTTCAAAAGAAGCAGCGATCACACATTCTTTTTGAATTAGAGATTATATTAGAAAGGACTTGAATTGATAGGAAGTTCAAATCAAGAAGTACAAGTTCAAAATCTGCCTCTTTTTGTGAATCGTTTTAATAATTAGATTAAATATTGAGTATTAGCTGCCTTTGACTACCAGCTGTGAGGAATAGTGGTTAAGTTTATTTTCAATTAAATTTCTTTCACATAACTTGGTGACGCCTCCAAGAATATATTTGTAGAGCATCGAACTATGACAATCATTAAAATTGTATTATTATGGTAACATTGTACTTATGCTTTACATTGTATATGAGCCATCCATTTAGATTCATGATAACATAATCCTGCTAAAAATGTAACTTCAGGGCAATCTATGTTCGACTTCTCACAGTACTATGAATTCATTTTCTTGTACATCATGTAATATATATTAAACATACACATATATTAAACGGAATTCTTCTTTAGTTTTTAACATTGGTAGGTAATCATGAGATTAAGTATATAGCAGCGAAAATGTTTTAAGAGACCACTTCCGCTAGTTTAAATATTGAAAGAGTGTAAATTTTATTTTCGCACAACAATATTTTCATAAGTTATCTCTAAAAAACTTCAAAATTCATCTTAATTTTTAATTAGTTAAATTTTAAAAACTGTTAACAGGATTTATCTTATTGCCGGTCTTTTTCATCTCACAGTTGCCAGAATTTCAATGGCACATGTTTAAATTTATAATAAAATGTTGCTGAAGAAAACGAATAATTTCTGATGAAGTATTTGTGACATGTAAAAATTACATAATCTGGAACTTCCGTTTTTCACTGAATGAGGCAAATATAGTTTAATAGTAGTAATCTTTGTCACTGGCAAATCCTGTATGATCCGGCAGCATAAGCCTAAAAACACTCTTCGACTTTTCTTCCTTGTTTAGACACGATAAGCTGAAAGTAATATTTCGGTTTCGAGATCTAAATTTTCCAGATTCCTTGATTTTACCGAATATCCGCTCTAATACCAAAAGATTTTTCTTTTTGAAAACGATAGAACAAATCGCAAGCAGTTGCAAACGACAGACGATAATTTCATAATAAATATTTACAATTAAAAAAAACGATATTTTCAGAAAAGAAAAGAAAGAAATCCAAAGTATTTTCTTACATTGAAATTCGAATATACATGAAATAATAATTGATCATTCACAATAATTAGCTTCGAAACCAAATATTTGCAAATAATATGTATTTAGGTCGGACTGAAATAAAATAAATCATTACTAGGGAATTGCAGAGATTTGGTAAAAGAAATTTTATTTCATAAGTGGTAGATCGTGGCTTCGAGATTCGATTCCTCTAGAAATCCGTAATATATGGCAACTGAATTTGTATCAGGCGAAACACCTACCAACTGAAGTGGAGTCAGAGTGTGGAAAGGAAGAACAGGAAATGTATCTTGTAAATCTGGCAAGTGTTTTCTACCTTTGACCACAATTCAAAATTATGAGATCCGTTCCCAAATAGATCAAGAGTAACTTTAAAACAAGATGTTACTCAAACTAAATTAGTAGTATTGGCTAAAAATGTAACAGGATTTGGCTCTCCAAATCACTGATTTCGATACTAAAATTGTATAGTTATGATTAATGTATTATTATAATTCCATGTAATGAAAAAATGTCGTGATTGTATGCCGGAGGCGGATTATCAAATAGGCTATCTAAACAAACTATCATACTATCATTCAATTTCTTTGAATATATATATATATTAAATAAAACTGTCAATTATATAATTAAATAATATTTAAATTGTACTTAAAAGTGTTTACAATTTTGTTTAAAGTTGTTTTAAATAAGTGTCGATTTTTTTATTTTATTTAAGATATACTGAAACAGCTTTCCCTAAAGGTTCCCGTATTAAATGTATTTTCAGATTATCAGCTTATATAAAAGTCCTTACATAAAGCTGCTTATACAAATAATAAAAAATATCTGTTGTAGGCAGTCAAAGATTGGAAAAAAGGGGTCCCCGAGGCTTGGTTTGGGTAAGGACTCCTAAAGGGCATAGTCTGATTCGCTTACCTGCATTATAAGGCTGCGAAGGTCTAATAGCAAAGTCTAGGCTTCGGAACCCGAAAGTTCCAGATTCAAAACCCGATGCCATTAAATATCTTCCGTGTGTGTGAACCTTTAGCATGTTAAATCTGATGTCATGGTTCAATTGTCTTCTTACTGGTGTGATGCAGAAATTTAAAGGGAAAGAGGCAACCCAGTTGTCGTTCTCTTTATCTAATCAAGGTTAAAAGTTACGGAATCAATATCAAATTAGTCCTTGTGTTTCTTTCTAAACTGGACGTTAATATAAGTAAATTAAACGCGCATTCCATCTGATAAGGGAATTCGTCTCATTTATGGCACGTTCACAGAATTGGGCTGAACTGTTTCATCCAAAATCGATCCAAGCAGAATAAATAAACTAGAACTTTTACCTAACCCATTGATAAAAATTTCATTTTCACTTTGTGTTGACTTTCAATATGCGAAGATTGATTATCCTTACTATCTAATTAACGACAAAAGAAGATATTGAAAGAAATTATAAGAGCACTACGTTAAGAATAACTTTTAACAAAAATGAATCAGAATAGTTGAATTATTTCTTTAATAAAACATGGTTATATCGATTTATTCCTCTGCAAAACTTCTTGGCTCTTTGTTGTATTAGATGTTTGAATAATAAATAGTTAAAATGATTAATCACAGACAAGTTTATAAGATCATTCAACTTAATGATTTTCATTGTTTAGCAGTGCTTATAAAGCATAAATTGCATCATATGACGAGCATAAAGGAAAAATAAATCGTTTAAAATAAACAATAAAGTAGATCACTGGACCTAGAGCTATTAAAATTCGCTTGTAACTGGGAAGCGGGAGCTCAAAATGTCCCTTTCAATATTTTAGATTTTTAATAATGTAAGGTAATCAAAATTTTAAAATTTTCCTGAATAATTTTGATGTATATTCAGCACAAAAATCATTTTCAAACTACTTTAAAATTTTGAGGGGGAAAAAATAAGCCTGTCAAACTATACTTAATTTATTTTTGTACATTTTTTCATTTACTTTTAGAAATTTCCTCCCAAAATTTAACTATGTATTAAAACAATGTTTTTCATTGTTTTAGTTCCTGGATTTACTCATACGCTTTACAATGATGCATTTTTTTTCTTTGCTTTATATCGGTGATATTAAGGAAATTTTAAAAATAAAATTAATAAAAAAATAGATAGACCAAGTCTAAAACATTAATAACTTACGATATTTCCCAAAAGATTGAATCTTCTTTATTTATTTATTTATTTTACCCATTAGTGCCACGGTCCCCATTTGTGGATTTGGGAATTTTGGGTACACCACTCGGCGCCAAAATTATATTGGTTCTTTGCAATAAATGAATAAATTTGAAATTCTTCTGCAAATTGAACTGAACGGAATCATCATATTTGAAGCATTATATTTTTTGTTTGTTTTTATATTATAATAAAAACCGTACATAATTATGTAATTAAAAGGTTATAGTAACGATCTGCTGCTTACTCAGTCTTTTGATTTTTATCGATCCTTTTGTAACGATATCCTTTTTCAAAAATATCAAATATTTCCAAAACAAAACATAATTTGAATGTAATTACACCCTCACACAAATATATAACTTATCCGGCCAAAAAATTAAAAGGTATTGGCAGTTAATGGCTCAAACAATTTGCAATCTAGTGTATTAAGATCTTATTTTTTCGTTTGTTCTAGCTAAATTAATTATAACACTAATCACAATAAATGTACAAAAATAATCATTTGAATGTGATAAAAATCTTGGTATTTAAATCGCCATGGATTAAATTTACTATGACTTGTAATCTTCTTTATTAATTTCATTTTTACTTAACTAAATTCTTTATGCATAATCATCATATTAAAATTAATAATTCATTTTTGATTATTTGGTATTGCATTAACATTTTGATTATTCGATAAAGTTGTCGTAACATCCATGCTTTTCACTTGGTCACACTTGCTTAAACCTTTTTTTTTTCCCTTGAAAAAGACAAGATAAAAATCAGAATTTCAGTAATTCCATCTTGCTGCTGATTAGAAGATTTTCAATTTCCCTTTCCAGCCAGATTCTTCATTATTGTGAAGAAGTGACTAACTTCAACATGCTTGATGTCATTCGGTTCCTCTTAACATGGTAAGTTGAAGTTCTCATTAAAAATAATTCGATTAAACTGTGCCATACTTAATGTGCAGCTGAATGTACAGCATTTTATTGTTTGTCGCATTGACATTTAACTTTCAGTAATTTAAGCTCTGTGATGATCAAATTTATATTATTTATTTTACGAATTTCAAAGTCGCCTTTTTCTTTTTTCTTATGTCAATAAACAACATATGGGAACAAAAGCTCAAAAACTTAACAATGTTAATAAATGACTTTGTTACTAGAATTGTAGATCTGATTTAAATTTTAAACCAAATTTATCCATAAGTTGATAGTCCAATGTGTTTCTTAGTCGGTAGACAAGGCGTAGAGTGGCTAGTTTGAGAGGAGGCTGTAACAGTTCTATTAAAAAAATGTTAATTTCCTAGTTGCCAAATAAATAAATTTGTAAAAAAAATGCAAGTTCTAGGCATTATGAATTAACAATATTACTGCTTTATCAAATATAATTGGTAAGTTCTTATATACTTCATTACGTTTACTTTGTTATAAAGATATTTATAAATACCGAAGATTTGCTTCCTCAATATATAAACATGGATATCGGGCAATCTGAAATCATAATAGATGAATAAAATTAGATGCATTTTCACAATTAACGAAATAAAAAAATATAGTATAAAACATTAATATTTTAAAAACGATAAGTCTATTGAACTATGTGAAAGAAATTAAAAACCAGAATTAAATTTAGAACCAGTTTATTAAATGAAAGATCTCATAATGTGCATTGCCTAGGATTGCGAAATATCCAATTCTTCTACTGATCTGTTTATTTATGCATATGTGAAGGAGATTACTCAAAAAAGTTGGATAAATGCAGTTAGGCTCATGATTTTGCATCCAAATACAAATGTACGTCAAATTTTAGACTCAATTGATTAAGATTTACCAATGCATACATGTTTCTTTTTACTATATTATGAAGCTAAACATATAATGCACCGTATTGTGTAAGTCTGCGAGAATGTCGAAAGAAGAATGTTCTCGAGTTACTTTTAAAATATTTCATTCAGGAGATCTAGGTTTTGTTATAGACAGAAAGGTTTCTAAATAACTATCTGGAATACCATAAAATTTGTGGCAATAGATTATTATTGTTGTTGTTGACGCCTTCTTGCTTATTAGTTTTGACTGCTGAAAACGATTGGAACTTTGTAATGGTTCCAATAGTATTGTAATTGTGAGAATGTGAATGTAAACGGTAAAAGTGTTAAAGACAGAATATTGCAAGATGTATATTGATGGTACAACAACAAATCAAATAATATTCATTTGCATAATGGATGCGGTAAGTAAATTATCAATAGATTTCATACCACACGGTCCAAACTCTGTGGGGTTCTTTTTTTAAATGAAGCTTCCAAATTGTTTGTATAAAATTGAAAATCATGTGTTATTTTGGATTGATATGGGGTACTTGTATAGTTGTATATTTAGCATCTTATTTGAACAATTTGGATTCCTGCAGAAGGCTTTAATAATCACTAGGTTTTGACAAACTTGTGGCAATTATTTTCACTACGATCACAACAGATAACTTTTTTCCCCATCATAATAAAGAAAATAAAAATAGTAAACTTCCCCTCCAAAAAAATGTTTGTAGTTTCATCAAGCAAACAAAACAAAATATTTATTTTATGTTTTGTTTTTGCAACAGGAAAACAAACAATATTAAACTTAACAAAACTGCAAAACAAAATGAAATTGAGATAACATAATAGTATGAATTTACTTTTTTCTTCGGTGTATGAAAACTCCCATGATTTTTGTTTGAGTGGTTAAACATTGCTTGACTGTTACTACTTAAATATCAACACTATATATGTAATGGTAGAAACTTCCATCTTCTGGCATTTAGATGCAACTTATGCATACCAGGCCATTTTGAAATTTTCAAAATATTTTGGTACGTGTGTGTATGTTTGAAGCTAAAAAATTATCATTAAAGTTCAACATTTTATACATAGAATTAAAAGTACATCCAGAATAATTATATAAGAATAGTTTTTTTCTTTAGTTTTAATAATTTGAGATTAGAAGATTTGTTTAAATTATTTTATGAAATTTATATATATTTTATCCAAGAAGCCTGGACAATAGATTTAAAAAGTCCATTAAATTTTCTTATATAATGGCATTAAATAATATTTCTTCATTTTTCAAGAATAATCTTAGAAAGCTTATTTCTTTCTAAGCTGAATATTTTGGATCAATTTATTTCTATTTAACTGAATATTTTAGATCAGATTAAGTTGGATCTAATGGATCACTTTCCTTTTAATAGAATGAATCAGTCTCGATAATGGTTTTCGGTGTATTAATATTGGATGAGACAGCAACAATTTCGTTCAATGCTTTTGTCTAGAATTATTAAAGCCGCTGCTCAAATGAGAGACAATTGTGAAGAAAACTTGACTGAAAGTTTTTATATTCCTGTTATAAAGTTGTGTTTCAGTTTTAGAAAATGTGGAATTATCTATTAATTAATCGGAAATGAAGACAGAATGCATCATTTAAATGTGTCAGGAAATGATTTTTTTTCGTATCATTCCAGGGAATTATTCGTTAAGTTCTCAATAATTAGAATAACTGTTTCTAAAGAGTAATAGATTTCGTAGCTTTATTAGAGTGAATAAATTTTTGGAGCCTCATTTCCCAATAAAAAACACAAAACTAAGCATGCATGCATGTTGAATAATAAATGAATCATCAATCTACAATAAATAACTAATGGAAATGATATCTCTAAAGCTTTCGTGTATACTTTCTAATAAAATTGTTACCCTTTCTCCGACTTTACCCCACATAAAATTGTGGATTTTGTTCTAAGTCATGAATACCGCGATTATTCAGATTTTTAATTTTCAGAATCCCATGATTTTGCGCTTTTGAATATAGTGAAAGAAATGTAGTATGCATTGTGATAATTTTTTGTAAGCCGATTGAAACCGGATTTTAACACAAAACTGCTATTTTAATAACGAAATAATGCACCTTCATTCTTTTATTTAAGTGATTGCGTTTTTGAACGATAGCGTAGACACATATGCGAAATTACAGACTGACAGACAGTCAACCGCAAGACGAATTCGGTTCCAACTTTAATACAGATCTACAATATAGATACTGAACATGTGTACCAAATTTCATTCATCTACCTCTTCACGTTTTCTAGTTATCGAATACACATATTCTCAAACAGACAGGTTGACTTCTAGTGAACGGATATCATACAAAATCTGATAAAAGTCTGAAAACTTGGTGTAAGCACCACTTACCACATTCCTTCTTTCCCAGACTTTTCAAAGGGGCCGTGGTGGTCTGGTGGTGAGGTCTCGGCTCGTGAGCCGTAGGGTTTTAGGTTCGAGATCCGATTCCACCGAAGAACCGTCGTGTAAGGGGGTCTGTTGTACGTTAAATAGGTCAGGGCCAAACTTCCCCCCGCTGGAGTAGTGTGGTGTGGAGAGGAGGATGCCAATTCGGGTGTTCGTCCCCGTCATTTGACCGCGGTTCAAAATTACGAGGTCTGTCCCAAAATAGCCCTAGTGTTGCTTTAAAATAGGACGTTAATATAAGTAAACTAAGCTAAAATTAAACCCAGACTTTTCAAAGCGTTTTTGTATTATAGTGTTCGCAAACATAAATCTGAAAATGTGTTTTTCAGATTCAGGGAGAAGTATGAAGATTTCAAGTTCAATTTTTTTTAATAATTACGATGTTTTTGTATATTTTGAATGCGAAAAAGTAAAAAAGGGATGGGCACAGGAAGGAATTTGCATAGAGAATCATTTTGTTGCTCGTAGCATAATTATTGGTGAAACGCGGTGAAGATGAGAGATTTTGGATAAGATAGAAATCATTCTTTTCTTTATGACAAAGAATAGCGTAATATTGTCATTGGGATAAGAATTATGGTACAGAATATTCATGAAAAGCGAAAATTGTTTTAAATTATTCACGAACTCTTATAATTTAGTGTCTTTTTCCCACATTTTTTATTTATAATTGATATTAAATTTAATTTAAAGTAAAATGTCATTAAAATTTTAATTAATATTAAGTATTTATTTTCTGATAATTAAAGTAGCTACTATACTGTTATCCGGTTATATTTTAATTTAAGCTGAAATTTAATGTGCATCAATAATTTTAAGCATAAAAAAATTGGTAAAAATATTTTTTAAAAATGAGTAAAATTTTTGCTATTGAAGTCTGCTTTAAATGAATTTATTTAGTAACACTTTTTTTAAGCAACATACACATTAGAGTTTTTAAAAATCTTCATGAGTATATTTTGATAAAATATAAATCGGCAAATAACAACTTTAATTTGAATATCTTTGATAGCTACTAATTATACGCAGTTTTAAGACAAGTGACTACCTTAACTATTGTTTCGCCATAATTGTTTTTCCATAAAATTATATTGAAGATTTTTTTTTTAATTTAGATATTGCATTCTTAAATAAGGCAGATTAGTTGTTTCAGTCTTTTATAGTATAAACTAAGAGTTCTTAAATACGGTTCTGAAAATGAATTTTACGAATTCGAAATTCATAAAATAGCGTTTGGTTTTCGGTTTCATGGTTGCATTCAAATGAATAGTGATTTCACATTATACCGAAATTTTTAAAATGAATTAACTCAAATAGAGATGCAAACATTTTCGTAACCAAAGAACTCGCCTAGAAAATAATTAACTTGAAATTTGTTTTAGCTAATTTCAATTTCAATTCATTTTGTGCGTATTTTTTTCTTCTGTAAAGCGCATAATGAGAAATAATTGTAATAAAAATTCAAGAAACAAAATTCCACTGAAAATTTAACTTATCTTCTATATCTTGAAGGATTTTTCAACTTTCATAATTTTTAATCATTTGGAAGGATCTAGTGAAGCAATTCGAGCAAGAATTCATGAATGTAAATCATTTATCTGCTGTCACACTATTTTATTTGTTTTATGAAGAGTTTTAAATGAAAGCGGTTTTGCAACAATTTTTTCTGATAGTATCAAAGAATTTCTGCAAAGCATTTGCCATATAGATTTGCTAATAGCTGCGTTAATCTCGTATACTAAATATACATAAAACACTGTAATCGAAAGAAAAAAAATCTCGAGATTTTAACAAATTTTTGGATTTCAGATTTCTCCTGTTCCGAAAAACACATTTTTGGAATAATATATGCTTACTGAAATGTTAATACAAAAACGCATTGATCTAGAACAGGGATCGGCATCGGCAACCTGCGGCTATTTTGATGTAAAGTTGCGGTTCTCCAATCCCATACGAAAAATTAATAATTTATTATCAAAGCTCTTAAAAAATAAGAAAATATATTTTTAAGTACCTAATCTCTCAACAGCTTCTATTAACATAATCGTTAATTGCAAATCGCTACTTCTTTTATTTCTTTTTGTTGAAGACATGCAGAGCGGTAAATTACTTCATTTTAAAAACCTGAAGCAATATCGCGATGAGACCAGTGCAACTACTGACACGAATTACTTCAGAATGACTTTAAAAAAACATGAAAGATCGATTCGCTGAGAGATTCAGGCAATTCAAATGAAACAAAAGTATTCTCGCTTTCATAGCAAATCCTCTCAGCACAAATACAAACGAGATCAAAATTGAGCCATCCGGAATTGATGCTGAATCGCTTCAAATGCTAAATTTGAAAACCTAAGACTTGTGTAGTGGCAAATTCACAGAACTCAAGAGCAAGTTGGAGATCCAGAAATGCATGCACATCGCACTGCACAAGTGGACAGCTCTAAAAGGAATTCAGCGAGTTGAGGTCCTCATATCCGACGCATGGAATAGTCTTCCAGAGTGCTACAGTGAGGTGAAGAAGTTGGCATATGGAGTGCTGACGATCTTCGCTGACGACATATTCGTGTGAGCAAGCGTTCTTTTGCATGAATATAATGAAAAGTTAAATTTAGAAGTCAACTAACAATAAAAAAGCAAGAGTCGTGCTTGAAACTTAAAACAACAAGCTATAAGCCAGATTTAATCAAACTTTCGAAAGGCCAATGCTCTCATTGATGTAACTATCTATATTTGTATTTTTATATGAATAAAGATTACTCCATATTTAAAGCCGCTTATTTTAAATCAAAAATCAAATATATATAAGCAAATACTATAATATTAAATAGAAAAATTTTAGTGACTCTTTAAAAACTGGAAAATTTTGTAAATTGTTGCTTTTGGCTCTTCCGTTTCAATATGTTGCCGACCCCTGATCTAGAACAATAACATTTGATATACAGTCTTATCACCTAATCGAAGGATTCTATCCGTATGTATGTGGATATGGTAATTCCAAAATACAGAGAGATGCACAAATGAAATTTATTGCACATGCTTATCATTATCAGTATACATGTGTATTAAATTTTGAAACAGATCTATCAGAAAGAAAGGGGTATTTGTTTGACTTTATATTCGCTTGTACGAAAACGAGGTATCTCAAATGAAAGGATTTATTAAATAAAAGTTGGAAGGCGTTTATGTAGTCAAAATTTGGATCCAATCGATGGGAAGGAAGGTGCAGAAAATGCATAATAAATTTCCTTTATTACATTACAAAGCACAAAACCCATCATATAAAATATGTTGACGTTACATACAGTCGCTTCAAGCCAAACTCGGACATCAAAGAAAAAATACTAATACAGTCAAAATTTCTAAACTAAAAATGATAAGAAACATAGTTAAATGAATTTTCACTAGTATATTTATTGCAATTATAAATACAAACAACAAAAATTATTTATTAATTCATTCGAACCAGAAATTATGGCAAAAAATAATGCAGAACCCAAACTCGGAAGGATAAGAATATTTTGAAAACTAATTAATATTTCAAATGAATTATTATTTTGTATGCAAGTACTTGTTTTTTATAACCATTTTAAGACGATTACACAAAAATACACAAATATTACACAAAAATTAAGTTCAATATTTTCTTATTCCTGCAACAATACTCTTTTCAATTCATCTTTACAGGAAATGACGGGTTCCCGGACCTTTTCCTTAAAGTATTCCAATAAATTTTCAATGGAATTTATATCAGGGCTTTAGGGTGGAGTGTCCATGAGGTGAGGACAATTATATGAAAGGCAGGAAAGCAGTCGATAAGCTTTATGATTCCGGATCATTGTCCTGATAAAATCGCCAGTTGTTGCCAAGAGAAAGTTTCAGTACACATTATTAAATTTTTCTTTAAAATGTCGAGGTATACATTCTGATCCATTCTCCCTTCAATAAAATGCAGGGTTCCTGGGCCAGTAACTAAAAACGAGCCCCTGGCCATTACTGATCCACCTACATGCTTCACAATTGCTTTCAATTTTTTTTTTGTGTGCAAAATTCCTCTTTCGATTTTCTCCAGACGTAAGGCATGCCATCGGATCCGGAAATGTCGAATTTGCTCTCATCAGTAAATAAGACATTCTCCCCCCCCCAAAAAAAAAAATTCCTTGTTTTCCCGTTCCTTGCGAATTTGAGTGCTTATTTTGCGAATTTAAGTCTAAGTTTGATTTCGCTTACTTATGAAAGTCTTTTCATCCATTAAGATCTGCGTTATGGAGCACTTTTTTTTTTAATTGTTGACGGGGTAAAATTTTTTTACTAATTTCTTTTTAGCAATAATAGATAGATTTGGTATCTCTAAGGAACGGATTTGCTTATACTTTTCGGATTAAATATCGATCATCTGTTTCTTTGAAAATCTTATTGTGGGTTGTCTTAAGCTTATTTCCCTCCTGATTATTGGTTTTGAAGCATTTTATGATATTATTAACAATTGAATGATTTCCGTGAATAGTCTCTGATATTTCTGGCATTTATTTTTCATCTTCACCAGGCTTAATAACCAATTTTCTTAACTCAATGCGCTTTTGGCTCCTTTGCCTTGATATTTTAATTAAATTAATATTTAATTCCACAGTAAATGAAAATAATACAATTAGAAATTCCCCTGAATAATTATAACGTTAACCATAAAGATGGCAATTTTTACCCAGCATTGCAATTATTTTGTGCTCATTTGTGAGATGTCCGAGTTTGGCTTGCGGACTCTTTTTTATAAATTATACTTTTATGTCTAAATTTGCAATTATAATTTATGAATTGGCGCTATTTGTTTTTGTTTTTAGCTGTACAATAAAGTCACTGTTAAAAAAACCTTTCCACATTTTTTCAAAATCCTTTTAGTTAAAATATTTTGGCAGAGCAAGTTTTTTTTCCTATAATGTCCGAGTTTGTCTTTTAACGACTGTATATGTTAATCGTTAAATCATGGAGCAAGTTCTAATACTTGTGGACTACTGCGACCTTCGAGAGTTTACCGCTTCTTTCCGTACTTTGTCTAACCCATACTATACATTAGTAGTCTGGTAGTTGACTCACCATTTCAGACTTAAGAGATAGAAGTCGGATTTCATTTAAAAATCTGCTGTATATATAGACTAGTATTTATTAAATTCGATGGACTGAAACGCTGTCCATTGTTATCTTCAAGTTTAGTGTGGATATGCCAAGCAAATATTTTTTCCGTCATCTAACTGTAATTCGAAGCTCCAAAGGTAGTCAGAGATATATTTTATACAACGTATGAAATTCATATAACATCGAGTCCCATGATGAAAGTAGAATCACTAATCATCTGAAGTTCAGCTGCATGTTGCCTTTTGTTGCGCTGTGTCTTGTTCATTATTAGTATTAATGTAATATATATGGAGAGTATTAATGTAAAATGTGCCAATATTCAGTTGGTACGGAAGAGTTTGGGAGTGTCTCTTAAACGAGAGTTAAGTTTAGTTGTATGTTCCCTATCGAAGTAAAATAAGGGCTATTATCAGAGCACGTCGTAATTTTGAGTCGTATTTATCATCTAATAAGTATTTATGTGGCGGTTGACTGTAGAAAGTCTCCCTTTCGGTACAAGAGAGCTCCAAGTTCTTGACTCAGTTCCACAGAAGAACAAATGTGTAAGTGGATCTGGTGCAAATTAAATCCGCCGTGCTTCAATACTCTCCCCCTGGTGTGGTGCAGAAGTTTGGAAAGGAGAGTGCCAGCTCAGAAAGGAGGTCAGTCCTAAAATAGCCCTAGCGTTACTTTAAAATGGTAGGTTACTATAACTAAACTGATAATTATAATTCAGTGAAGTTTCAGTTCAATTTTAGTTAAATTATAGTTCAGTTTATAATTGCTCATAAAATCAAGCTTAATTAAGTAAAGGAATTAATTCAAGCAGAGTATTTATCTGTAGTAAAAGTTACAAAAATGTTCAGCTTAGTTTCACATTGCAAAAATTGATCGTATTAATTTTATAACTTAATCATGTATAACCTTTATTACCTTTTTTATTTGGTTTGGTTTGTTTACTGATATATTACAATAATATCAGCAAACTTGTGAAAAATTTCATTCATTCAACCTTCCTCTCTCTAGTCTTACAATGATTTTCAAGGGGAAAAAATAATAAGTCGTATACACTGATAACTTATACCACCGTTTTCTTCATTTATTTTTTCGGATTTTTTTAATTAATATTTTACCTATTGTGTCCTCTAATTATCTTAGCACAACCACTTACTAAGTAATCACATTATCATGTCATTACTTTATTCGCCCGTTATATCAGGTGGTTAAGAACCTTGAATTCAAAAACTCCGTGGCACTCCTTCATATCGGTGAACTTATCTACTGTTGCATATTATGTATGAATTGATTCAAGTTGACAACAGCAATAATATAAAAGATAAGTTGTGCGGTTATTCAGAAATCTGTAAGCATCTGCATTTAATCTAAATGTCCAGTAAGCATATCTGTTTTGATACTGGCCACTTAAAATTTTGCGAATTATTTTTAGATGTGTGTCAAATTCTATTGACATTTTAAATCTTTTTTAGAGCTGTTGGAGGAAGCGGATTGTTAAGAGATTCGAATTTCTAATTTGAAATATTGTAACATAAAAATGTTGTGGGCTTGATCCTAATCTTTATTTTTAAAATCTGCTTTTAATTATATAACAGAGATAATTTGGACATAAAAGATAAATTTAATAAAGTCACAATTTGTGTGTGCATGAATGCGGAACTAAAACACTGAAAAGTATTAATGTAATATATACTTTAAAAATATAGTTAAAAATTTATTAAAACTAGAGAAAAAATAGTATAAAATAAAATTGGTATCACTGAAAAGTTTTTTTTTTTAATTGTAAAGTGACTTAAAAATTATTTTCTGTGCTACAATATGCTTTGAAGTTACTGAGGAAAAACACTGATTGTGAATTAAAATTTTGAAAAAATCTTTTCTTAACTCCTCCTTGACATACGAATTTATTTAATTTTCGGATTACATGACATATCCTATTGGGACATTTATTGATATATTAAATCTTATAAGAATATAAAGGATATTTTAGGTATTGAAGCATTTCGGGTTTTTTTTTTTACATTTTTAATTGCTTAATATTTTCTCATTATTGCTGATTTGAAATTTAAAATTAAGTAATTCGATGCTCGAATCAATCTTGTAAGATGTTATAAGTATCTGCTACGCAAAAAAATTACTACTTACTAAATTTGATAGCTCAAAGTCTAACAATTTGCCTTGTAAAACTTTTAAAACGATTTTTAATTAAGTATGCCACATCATGCATAACGAATAGTTTATTCTGCAAATAATATGACATCCGTAAAAATTATCATTTAAAAAAAAATCTTTGCAGTCCTCGCGAATTCAGCCTGCTATATTTAGACGCTGAATGTGCGTCTATTTGATTGGGGAAAAAAATTAAATACTGAAAAGTCAATGCATCTCATTTATTTGACTGCGTTGTAAAATATTTCAGGTTTTCGATTTTATTTCAATCTTATCACTTTGTAAGTTTACCATATGTGATATTTGAACTGTTTACGTCTGTAAGTTGGCATTTTTGGGGGGTGCGCATGTTTCGAAATTATGTTTTGTTTTGAGATGGCGACGGAAAGAGAAATAATTAAGGCCATGGCATTATTTATTTTTCATGATCCTTAAGTAAGTTTTTACTACCAGATTTAAGGCATTTTAAAAAGACAATACAGTAGATTCTTCAAATTATTCAAATCAATTGCACTGTTTACAAAGGTCTATAACTTCTTCGTAAGCAATGATAAAAGGACAAAGAAATCTGAACAAGAAAATAAAGGAAAGCTTAAATTTTTGTGTTTGCATTATATTAAGTGCTCTGTCTTATTTGATCACATGGAGGCCGCATTGGTCTGGTGGCAAGGTCTCGACTTTGAAACCGGAGGGTTTCAGGTCATTTCATCGAAATTCACCGAATTTCGATTCGATTTTCACCGAAGAACCGTCGTGTAAGCGGGCCTGGTGCACGTTAAATCCGTCGGGGCCAAATGTGCTCCAGCTGGTATGGTGTGGAAGTTTGGAGAAGGGGTGTCAGCTCAGTTATTGTCCTCGTCATCTGACCGCGGTTGAAAATTAAGAGGTCCGCCCCTAGTGTTGCTTTAAAACGGGACAGTATTATAACTAACTTGATCACATGGGCAATATACGTACGTCTCTCCATTCGAGTACACGTGACGCATTCATACTCTATGGGTTCTTAAATTCTTTCATTATAAAACTAAGATGAGTGGCGGATTTTCACCTAAGCAGATGCCTAGGATTGCCATGTTGAGAGGAAGTCGCAAGTAGATAGATTAAGAAACTTTATTATCCAAGTTGCCAAACAAATAAGCTTCGAAAGAATTAAAAAAAAAATCTATGAATGTAAAATATTAGGATAATCTTAACATGTAACATGTGGTATTGGTCGGTTTTCTATATTTTTTCTTAAGTTCACTTAGATATCAGAATATTTATAAAATCTATTTCAGTAATACTTTACACAAAAGTGGATGCTGGAGAATCTAGAGTTATAATAAAATTGCCGCTTTTGACGATCAGGTGTTTCGCCGTGATAAATGATTGCTAAAAATTTCAATTAAATATTTTCTGCAACTTGCTCTTAATAATTTCAAGCAAACTTCATTTATATTTCAAATTTAACAGACATATAACTCATACTGTTTTAAAAGCATCACACCATTCTCTTCATCGGACTAAGCTTTTCTCTAATTTTCGGTCCATGTTCTTACACTTACAATTATCACTTCAAATTCAAATTTATGGAAACTGACAGAAAATTACAGAAATTCATGGTAAAATGAACAGAATATTGTAAGACTTCTCTAGCAGTATGAATTATATGACTATCAAAATTTCAAGCTTAAACATATTTTGCTGAAGAATGCATTAAAAGACTAAGTTGCATGAAATATATAATCCGAAATTTTAACGAGCATTAATATTGGCGAACTGGCTGGTAGCCAAAGCGGCTAGTTTTTAGTATAGATTGTTAAATAAAAGCTAGATAAGCAAATATAAGTAATAAAAATATATTAGCATAAAATAAATCATTAAAATGTTAATGTTCTAAAATATCGAACTAAAGTGATCATTTTGTTAAGAGGGGCTTCATAATGTCCGTTATATTTATTTAGAGCTGCAAAATACATAAATCTGCAACCAGTAAGGTAGATGCTGCAACACAGCCTAATAAAATGAAACTCTCAGAAGAAATTTCCGACTATTTAAAAAAAACAAAACATGCAAGATTTGTGTGTAGCTATCGAACACGCCTTAATGGCTGTAAAGATATTTTAGACTGGCATGAAATAGACTACAGCACGCAATCATAATGCGTTCTTCATTCTGCTTTTGCTTTCCAAAATAAGCCACATAAATTAATTATTAAGAGCGGAAACAAAAGCATTAAACTTCCTTCTTTATAGTTTTCAACATTTTTATCTGTTATTATTTGCAAAAAAAAAAGTTATAACCATTATCAGAATTGTATACTACGTCAAATTAAATTGTACCGAATATGACTTTAATGCATGTAAAAATAATTATAATCAAAAACGCATGTAATCGATACTCTGAATAATAAAATGGAACTTTTTTTAAAAAAAATTGAATATTGCTTATTCTCAGCTTAACGACTGTGAAATGGATCATAGCTCATTATTAAAGACATTATTGAAATTATTCGGTAAATAAAGAACTTAAAATCTGACAAGAATATTAATTCGGCGTAAAAGAAATGCTACAATACTTTTTTTTTGCTATTTAAATGAACGATGTAAAGAATTGTCGTAATTAGAGTTGCGTGTATTTGTTGTGACTCCAATTATTGGAGTCCTACATCTATACCACTTCATACCTAGGTCGGGGTCGGGCGGCGCCGAAAAGGATTGAGCCAGACAAAACCACCAGTGCATTGATAATCAATTTCCTTTCAATGGAGTCTTGTCAGAAGTGTGAGAGCTTAACTACAATCACTAGGGCTGGGTTTTCAGTAAGTATTCCTACAATTTTTTTCAGGGCTTACATAGCGTCTTTCAAGTTATTTTATTCTTCCGGGCTCACTTCAATCATCATTCCAGCTAGCATTTTTTGTTTTCTTTAGGCTGGGACTGTCGTCTGGTTACCTTCATTTCTTCTCGCTATTTGGGCTATTAGGAGCTTAAATAACAAACTACCTGATAACATACGCACACACACTCACAAAGGAGGGAGGGGAAGGGAACGGAAAAAGTTTATTTCAATACGGAAGCATATACTTTAAATTTCACAGATAACTTCCAATTTTTCGTTTAAAATTATTCAAAAATTAAAATGTTGAATATTCGGACTTTAATCTAAAAGTTTTAATTAACAAAAAAAGATTTTCTTCCAAGAATAAAAGTGAATGTATATATAGTCGTCTATCATTCTATTTAAAATATGGACCATTGTACATAGAAACACTAAATTTAACACACATATGTTTGGAAAAAAAAATATGCAATTCAGTGCATTTAAAAATATTAATACAAAAAATGTTATCTTTTACGTAGAATACAGATCTTAGATAGCATGTATGTTTTATAGTCCAGATCTTCCGTTTATATTTACGTATGAAAAGATAAAGTTTTCACATAAACGAGAATACTAGATTTTTAAATATAAGATATATATAATATAAATATATATAAGATATATATAAGATAAATATATATAAGATATATATAAGATAAATATATATAAGATATATATAAGATAAATATAAGTATTTTTATTATATCAGGCTTGTTAAGTTATTTATTTCATGTGTATATGAATTATTTATTTGATTACCAGAAATTCAAAAGCTTTGTACAAATTTAATTTAAAATAGTAGGAAATTTATCAACTGTTAAATTCTCTTATTGACTTGTGTGCTATTAATTAGCTGAAATGCACATTTAAATGATCCACTTATCTTAAAACAATTGGAATCGTTTGTGATGGTAATAGTTAAGTTCAGGTGTAAATTTTTAGAATAGAATTTCTATTTCAGATTTTCTTTTAAAGTTTATTGATTTTCATTTGAGAACTATATTTAGAAAACTTTGACTGTGAATGAATAATGCAGAGAATTGATATGATTTGAAAGTAAAAACTATTTTTTACTGTAAATTTTTAGGAAGTTATTCGGAAAAAAGTCAATATTTCTCTTAATTTTTGATTAATTAAAATTCTAATTAAAAATTCAAAAAAATCACTTTTCTACCCTCCAAAGTATATATTTGCCAAATTTGATAGGAAGATGGCCTGGTGTGTACAGAGCCAGCATATACACATAGAGACAAAAAAAATTTTCTTGTGTTTAAACATCAGAATTTAGTTAAAATACCAATACATTTTCCAGCCAAATACTCTTGCCAACAGATAACATATGTTTTAGCAAACCTAGACTAATCAATCCTTACCCCCTTTCTTTCAAAGAGCTATGCATTATTTATTGACCTTTTATGACCCGTACGCAAATGTCCGTACGCATTTGTCCCACTACCATTTGGGCTAACATCTTGACCCGTTTCTTTCTGCTACTAATGGCGGAGATGACTTTTCAGCTTCTTCATGAAACTAGCATGTTTCATTCCTTTTTTTCCCCTTCACAATTTACGGTATTATCGTTAAATGTGAATTTGTAGCCTGTATTGCTACTGCCTTGTCAGGATGGTGCTTCTTTACATAAAATGCAATAATTTCCTATACTTTTCAGTATCTTACTTATAAAACTGGAAGTTTGTTTTCCATTATTTATGCTTCTCCTGGCCAAATCTCCTCGCTAGCATTTTACTGTGACACGGAATGCAGCTTCATAAGTTGTTGGGAAGTTCTAGCTATGTTCTTCGATCAGCTCCCCGATGTCGTTGCTATCTACTTCTAAATTCATAATCTTGGCCAAAGACAAAATCTTGTCGATTAAGCCTCTTGTCGACAACGCCATCCAGCTAAAACTTCTTCCATGTGGACATACGTGTTTTCTTCTAATAATCGCTCAACACAGGCTGATAGGAGGCATTGCAATTTGTGACATCAGCTGTCCTTGTCAGCCGTTTTGCGAAACATTGCTCGTTAAAACAAATTACTTTTTTATATTTTGGTTTGCTCGTTATGTAAGGTTTGAATGTTGCCGAAAAATATCCCAGTGGTAGCGTTATGGATATAAGGTGGAAAGGATTTTGATAAGGGGATTGAGATTTTTATTTACGCTTCGTTTGTTAAACTATAATCACTTCGCATACAATGACATTTCTGACATGCATATCGAATTACTGAATTTTAAATTTTAAATATGCAATTAAGTAAAAATAGTAAGTAATTTAAAGTCCGAAATGGCCTTATATTATTATAAGTATTTAAATAACAATAGATATCCCAAATAAGATGTGCCAATCAGGAATCTAAGTAAATTCGTAGTCAAGAAATTAAGTCAATGACGTGGTGCTGGATTTCTGTGCGGGAATCTTGCCCTCTAAAGTCATGGTTAAATAACTCAGAAGACACCTGAGATGAAACACAACTTTTCAAATTTTCGCAGAGCTGAGAAACGCTTCATGGAACAACTGTGAGATACGCTCCTCCCCACCCCATAGACATATACAATACATCCCTTTGAAAATATGAAACATTCCTTATCTAGAGATTGCCCCATTTTCTCCTGCTCTTCCTCTTGGCGAGCCTAAACTTCCACAGTAGACTCATGATGATGGAAGTAATGTGTATCGGAAAAATGTTGGAACGGTAATCATAATAATGATAAATATTTGTTCTAATCATTTCGGAAAATTGGAAAAACTGCATGAAAAATAGGATTTAATACACTTGCCGACATGAAACCATGAATAAAGGAAATTAAAGAAAAGTACATCGCATATCGAAATTATGCGGAAAGCATTTTTATCCTTAGAATTGAATTTTAAATATTTAGAAGTAGTGTTTTCTTCAATTTTCACCAAACATAAAATTATTACTTTACTATCGGTATGTACAATGGGAGTAATTAAGATATAAAGTTACTGAATACAAAATTCGGATGTTTGAATTTTTCAAATATTTGTCATCACATTTTTGACATATGTATGTTTTTCCTGTTTAAAAGCACTCATTTGAACGAGTCACTGTTTTCACTTATGAAAACTAATGTCTGCTTTCAAATCCAAGATTACTTATAGTGAGCTTAGGTCAATTTGGAAAGAATTTAATATAAAAATTAATTACCGAATTAAAAAAAAAACGGTAACTGAGAAGAGATGCAAAGTGTTAGGAAGAAAAAAAAACTAACCCCTTGACAAACTTACTGAACGTCCAAACTAGATGGCACATCCTATTCGAAAAAATATTAGTATTTTAATTTCTATTTATAATATAAAGGGCATTTGAGATATTGGTGCGATTATAAGTGATTTTTACATTTTAGCCCTTTGCACTCGGAACTCATATTTATTCACTTAACACAAGGTCCTCCCGTTGGTGTGGTGTGGTGTGAAGAGAGGGGTGCCAGCACAGGTGTCCTCGTCATCTGACCGCTGTTCAAAATTACGAGGTCCGTCCCAAAATAGCCCTAGTGTTGCTTTACAATGGAACGTTAATATAACTAAACTCTAAACACTTAATACAAGGACTTGTTTATAGCTCCAATATATATATATATAATAATTGTTTTATCTTGAATTTCCCCGAAAAGTTGATATACATCTTCTTATCATTCTGTAAGTATTTTTAACAATCAAAATTTAAAAATAAATATAACGTCAAAATGATGTACCGCCTTGAATGGTGCCTGAAAGAAACCATTCGAATGTAAAGGCTTAAACTACTTAACACTTTCACTTAATTGTAAATTTAAAATTTAATAATTCTATGCACGTACCAGACACATCATTGCATACGAAAGGGTTAGCTATGATATTGTCCTTTTTTCATACAATCAAGGATTCAAAAGACATTAACTTTTGTCTTAAACAACAAACATCGTTTTTCCACTCATAGTGAAAGGTCAATTCAAGCATGAAATTCTTGATGAACTAACAGTTTCAATAACTAAAATTATGCTAAAAGTGTTTTTATTTCATCGTAAATAATGTTTCATAACGCAACGAAAATAAATGCAACTAAACGAAACGGAACGGAACAAAATCAGAAATTTCAGTTTCGTTTAGTTCATGAATGCCATAATGGAATTTTCCATACCTAAAGTGTCGCTTTGAATAAATCACATTTTTCAAATTTGATTATCAAACCCATTCAACGGTGAGTATTAAGATTCTTTTCTTAAGAAAAAGAATATAAATTCTAGAATTTTATTTCCCCAATTGAGTGATGGGACTACATTCTCGAGTAGATTTCGAACATCAAAGGGGAAGAGAGAAAAAAGAACAAAGAAATAGTGGGACATTCCAGCGTTTTATGTTTTACGTGTTGTTGGAAAATCGGCTCTTAAGCCACTCATATATAATTTATGCACGACCGAAATATTTCTCTTGTTTTTTGTTTTTTTTAGCAGAGGACTTGAATCCTTATCACGTACATTTCTGACGTCACGAAAAACAGAAACACGCTGAAAAGTCAGATTTATTTTATCTTCTGTCGCTCAACGTGAGCGTCAAAACTGAGTTTTAGTATAGAAATTAGTCTTGTTATTGTAGAAATAATCTAGCCATGGAAAAGATGTCTTTGTTATGTGGGAAGTTAATGGACAAGTGGATTATTATAGCGAAGCAATTTTCAGAGATAATTGAAAGGAATCGTGAAACAAGGTAATTATTGCGCAATTTTTCAATGAAATATTTTTGTGAATTAAAATAAGATCTAGTAATTAATGAGATGTTTTATATTTACTTATTTTAAATTATTTTATATGCATTTACAATACCATTTTTAGTATCATATCTCTACTAATAATAAAACAGTGTGTATGTTGCAAGAAACAGACCATTAAATCTAAAGTTACTAAATTTAGGTCTTTAAAGAGTAAAATTTGGCAGATAATAGTGATGTAAGGAAATTTTTAAATATATTATTTTACAACAATATATTACATTGTTATGAAACTGAAATCCCTTTCTGTTATTACTAGAAATATTTCATGCTACGTTTTTTTTTTTTTTTTTTTTTTTTTTTTTTTTTTTGAAATTATGAAAATAGTTTTTTTTTTTTTTTTTTTTTTTTTTTTTTTAAAGCTGTTTATAATAAAAAGTTTAAAATTTTTATGTATTTGCAACTAAGACTTTACGAAGCAATGATAAGATATTTTTAAAGTACATCCATTTTTAAACATTGTTACATTTTCCTGTAATTTAGCTTTGTGTAAAAAAATATATTATCGTTTTTAAAATTTAAAAATTGCTTTTTTTTGTTTAATCAATCAAATTTATTTTGAGGAATCTTAAAAAATACTTTGCAAATTATGAAATATTTTCTGTAGTACAAACAGTATTTCGATTCTACTTTCTATATTTATACTTTTAATGAATGTGTTTAGTTTCAGCAAAAAAGTTATTGTATTTCTGAAAGTTTAAACACTTTCATTTTAAATTTAAAGTTCCGATTTTTTGGTGAGATGGCAGAAAATTAGAGTAGAGAAAATTATGCACAATACAATGAATAGAAAAGCGTATAACTTCTAAAATAGTGCAGATTACAGCCTGTCAAAACTTGAAGTTCCAAAAACTCTTTGCTTAAGAAACCGGTAAAAACAACATAATATATTTAATTGAAATTTTTAGTCACCATTAGTCTTGGTAATTCAACTGGTCATTAAAGAAGGCAAGTTTAGAATAAAAGTATTTAACCATTTTTTGTTTGTGCTTTAGTTTTACTGTGAGTGGGATGGTGGAGGAGAATTTGCATCTTAGTCATTTTAGTCGTCGCATTTGAAATATATTTGTTGCTGAATTTCGGTAACTTGTCAAATGTAAACGGTATTCGAGTATAGTATTCCTTTTTTCTCATCTATTGTCTTACTGAGTTATAAAATTACCAATTTAAAGCCAAACTTCTGCTTTCATGATACCTTCTCCCTCCTCGAAAATTGGAATTCGAGGCAGTGATGCGACTCCCGTTTTCCCCCACTGCGCAGGTATCTTCCTCGTCATCTGACCAGGGCCCAAAATTACGAGGTCCATCCCAAAATAGCCATAGTGTTGATTTAAAACAGAATGTTAATATAGCTAAACTAAACGTCCTCTCACTGCGTAACTGCTATTGGTAAGCAGTGAATTTAAAAAAAAAAATGCAAAATATAGGCAATTGATATTGTTATCAAACTGAATAAAGCTACTTTTTAAATATATATGGATACAGAAGAAAGAAAAAGCTAATATTTTCATTTTTTCTTTTTTTATATTTAAATTCCATTCTTGTTGAACTGTTACAGTTATAGGGGGTGCAGATAATTATCTTCTGATATTAATCAATTTTATTATATTTTAAAAGAGTTTTAATTTGTAAATTATTTGCTTCAATAATCAAAAGTGAGCTTTTTTATTAATAATATTTGCTATTAAGAATAACATTTCTTAAATTTGAAATGAATTAAATAATAAAAATAGATGCCAGAAAAGGCATTAGTATTCAAATAATATATATTTTAGCCAACCATAACATAACGCAAATGAGATTCCCTCTACCTGCCAACGCTTATGAATTAATTTGAAAGGCCGATGTACTACGACAGTTATTTAGTTATTACGGGTACTGCAATGAACCCAAAATAGCTTTCGTTGCAACAAGGCTATAATCTTGCCTCGTACTTAAGAGAATATGCTGTCGATAGAATAGAGGCAATTTAATAGAATACTAATATTAAACCTATTAGAGAAGCGAGAACCTGCTTACATATAAGCACCTGAGGACCCCCCCCCCCCGTAGGACATATACTTTAATTAAATTGTAATGATATTGTTTTCTGCTTGTTGATTTTTAAAAAGGAAGCCTTTTTTGCATAATTAAACAATATGAAGCCCACCGACAAATTTTTAAAGAAGAGGTCCTCAGAAAATTGCACTCATCATTATCACTAATTATAAGTTTCATTCTTTTAATACACTCAGTCACACTGTATAAAATTTTCAGCCTTTATTTTCAAGATTACGGTTTAGAAAAAAAAATGATGCCACTTATGCTGAAATTATTTCCTTTGAAATTAATGCAACATCTCAACTCCTTTTGGTAATTGTTCTTGTTCGCCAAATAGTTGCAAGAATAACTGTTAATATTTGTGCCTTTATTTGTCTGCATTATTGTCTTTCCAACCGATAAATTTTGTTGTTAAAAGAATACTAACTTATTTATTTTGAAAATTACTTATTCAGTTTAAAAATGTGGTTCATTATTTAAGACCCAACAGAAATAATATAGTATTTATTTACATTTTTGTTTTTTATAGCGTTATATTTTTCCCAAATTGACAATATTTTTGCTATTCATTCAAAACTTATTATTTCAAAATCTCATTTCGGTAAAAAAAAAAACCATTTTCTGAAAATCCAATCCTGGAGAACAGTAACAGCATCTATATCTTATCTACATAATTGTAATATCTTGGATCAAGATTTTCAAAAACTATGTGTCCCTGTAATTTTGCCAGTTCTGCCATCTCACGATTAGACAACTGACATGCCTATACACACACTTGATCAGTGTAAATTAACTGGACGCAGCTATACAATCAAGAACATTTTATGATGTAACTATTTTTACAAAGTAAATAACATTCAAACCCCTTGTTTGAAGCATCTATGCATTATCATGTTTTAGGATTGATTCGTTTATCTTTAATTCTTAAAATTTTGTTAATTATAGAAGAATATTGCACATAAGAATGTAATTGAAAGTATTACAAAACGCATGTTGTGTATAAATGTAGTTATTAAAACAATGAAAAGTATTATAAAATATACTTAAAAATATTTTGAAAAATCATTTAACAAAAGAAAAACTGATCGAAAAAAATAATATATTTCAAAGGCTAATTTTTTTAAAAATTTTAAGTTAGTGTAAAAATGACTTTTTGTGTAATAATAGGCTCAAATATTTTGAAGAAAAAATGTCAATGCTTAATAACTTTTGACCATCTAATAAAATTTTTTAAAAACCCTGTCTTAGCGAACGCTAACTTCTCAAGAAGTAAATGTTAAATTTGATAGCTCTTGATTCAATGCTTTACCTTGTAGAGTTTGATTTTAATCGTGTATATCACATAACGCAATTAAAAGTATGTCAGTCTATAAACACTATCCTGTTAAACGATCTACTGCTAAGTTTTTTCAAAATTAATCATTTTATCACAAGTAGTATATTATGCCACTATTAATTCGGTGCTCCAAGGCAAATTTTATATACTTTGGTGCGGATAACAAAAGTAATTCCAGAATACCTTAGTTGGTTCCTAATAACATAAAAGTAATACTCTCAATCGGTTTCTAATCCGCTAACTTATCTGTGCTTTGCCTTGTAGAACATTCAATGTTTCACTGTTCCAGTAAGACTTTTTAAAGCTTTTATCAGTTAGAATTTCAAGGTCATATTTTCATTATCCTTGTTGGTAATCTTTACCAGTTCAGTAGGCAGAATAATCAGTAGTTTATCTTCTCTTTAACCATTTAACTTTTGAGGATTATCTGAATACTACGATATCTCCCAGTTTTTCATTTTAGGCTCTATTATTTTCTATTTAATTTTTTATGTGTGTATTTTATCAAGTATTAAAAAAAAGACTAAAGTTTAGTTCCCCTGAATATGAAACTTTACTGCACAATTCTTTTATAATATAGTATAATCACAAACAATAATAGGCCTGATCATCAAAGCCGTTTTATCAGCTAATTAACTTCCCAGGGGCCCCTTTCTATTTTTGAGTTTTCATTTTATTTATACGTTTCATGCGCACAAATTTATTTAAATTAAAATCAAGAAACATGTTACATTTAAGAGTATGCAGTTACTGAATTTCATACTTCGAAATTTGCTTACAGAACATCACGCTTTTGAACGTACGTTTGCAAATGGTTGACTGACACACAAATCAATAGCCCTGACCTACTTTTTATTTAATGCTTTAAAATGTAACTAACAGTTTTTTTGTTTGTTTTTTTACTGTTTTGTTTAAAATTGTTTTAAAATCTTAATATTGATTATTTTATAATACGCGGGTCGAAGAATCCAGTTCTCTTGAAAGTGATGAAGATTAAATATTTTGTTAACGTTAATTAGTCGTAATAGATTATTATTTAAAATCTATTAGATACTAAACTAAAATTTAAAAATGCCTGATTTTAGAACTTGAGTAGGCGAAAAGAACCTTTGAAATTTGTATTACCTGAGAGTACCTACAGGGCTTCAACCGTGACGCATAAAAATTGAATGACCAAGCTGCCACAAATAATATGGAAACTTTCACAAGAAAGTACGTTCTGGCATCGGCATTGGGACTGTTAATTCGCTTCTCTACTATTGTTACTATTGACTGAATCGGAAATATTCTAAGGCCTTTTCTAAAGCGTAAAGATAATTTTGAAAAAAATCATTCATTAAAGAAATGAAACAAAAGATTCTTTTTTTTTTTTTCCTAACTGGTATATCACGAATTAAATTTAATGCCATTTATATCTGAATCGCGGTGGTCTGTTGGTTCGAGATCCAGTAATGACATCATGAGTCGGAGGTCTAATTGCACAGAAAAAAGTAATCGTGAGTTAACTTTATCATACGTTAAATTTATCAAAATTCCCTACCTAAGTAAAGTGTGAAGGTTTAAAGAGTTGAATGCTATATCAGATTTTATCCATGTTTTATCAAAATTGGAAATTGCGAAGTCCCATCTCTCTCTTAGTTTTGAGTTTACGAATTAGCCATGTTTGCTTTGTGTATCAGATCATAGAATTTTCGACATTTAAATATATTATGAAGTCAAAATATTTAATATCTCGGTCAGTCCTTAAGCTCATATATGGATTAAAGTAGCAATAAATGGCCCATATAGATTTTTTCACACAATTAGACTTTTAATAAATTCATTGATCAAAGGTTTAATACTAAATCTAAACATCAGTCTGTCAAATGAAATTGCCAATAAGTATATTATAAAATCTCGTTAAACAACATCTTTTGGAATTCCAAACAGAAATTTTATTTTCATTGTCTAAACTTTTAAAGAAAATGCTCTTATTCACATACTTATACGAAACTGTTTTGATCATGTTGAATATAAACATGTTTGAACAATAACATTCTGCAAAAATCTGACAATTACAGTGCTTTCATCGCGGATTCTCGACATTTTCTATTATCTGAATCAAGTTTATTTTTCTTGTTCAATTCAGTTCAGTTCAGTTTATTAGCGTCCCATTTTAAAGCAGCAGTATAGTTATTTGGGGACTTCGTGATTTTGAATTCGGTTAAATGACGAGGACGACACCTGAGCAGGCAACCCTGTCCTATCTTCCACGTCACGTTTATTTTTCTTAGTGACCTAACATTTGTAATCGCAGAAAGTATGAAATCATTGATTTTCCAAGAAAAATTGCAAATATAGACATTGATGTGGAAGATGGGGAATTCAATTTTTTTTTTATTTGATTTGCAAGATTTTGCTTAACATATTGCATGCCACAGTCAAGTCAGTAATGTTTCCCAGCGGGTCCCAACATGTTTTGTAATTATCATTCATTTGACATCAAATATGCTGTGGGTTATATGATTTCGTTAAATTGTTTTACTTTTATCACTCTTTAACTTTTTTGATGTCGCTCACATAAGAGCGACATGTCAATCACGTATTTTATTACTTTAAATTTACGAAAACCAAGGTTAAAAAATGTTTTCTTATAGGCCATATTATCAGATACTCATACAAAATACATTGTAGTGCCGATCAATATAAAACGACATGGCTCTGAAGATGAAAATGTCCATCAAGCACGTGCATGCGATGCGACCCTCCGGGAAATGTTACATTCGCGGAAATGAAAGATTAATTCTCAGTCTAATGTGACCTGACAGGCAGTACGTTAATCTTTTACTTTTTGTCCTAATGAATATAAATAAAAAGGAAAATTCATTAATAATTGCGTTGAAATTGAAAAAAGAATTGAAGATTTCTTGATTATTAGAACTGTAATCAAAAATATAAATTATTTTTAATATTACTGTTCTTATTAAATTGAAATATTTTTAATATTTCAAGTGATTCTATTTTTTCTTTTCGAGTTTTTTAATTAAAATTTGGATCCTTCTTTAAAAAATTTTGAGTGGGCGGTCAACTTCTTGACGGTTATTAAAAATCAATTGGTTACTTTTTCGAAATCTAAAGAAATCTTTTGGTGCGAATGTTTTTCTCTTTCACACAGAAGTTTTCATTTTAAATTTTTTTAAAAATGTAATAGGCTAAAACTAAAATATCTCTGTTTTAAAATATTTTATTTAAAAGTATTTTAGCCGATATTTCATTAAGTGTCACTCTATTTTAAACAACCAGTTTTAAACAAATTTAAATTGTATCATCTGAGAAAAGCTATTCAATAACGTTGGTTCTATTTTCGTTATTCATTAACTAGTTTATGAGTAACGAAATAAATTTACATAAACAAAATCAGAATGTTCTTTATATATAGATTGATAGACGATAGAAAAAAAAACATCGGTTCAAGTGGCATTAAATGCATTGTATGGAAAAGGGGTACCGTACAGCTCTAGGAATTTTTAAAGCATTCTTTGAACAATGACTGACCTTTAAAAGAAAAGTATATGTTACTATCTTAGAAATTTCACATAAGATGTAGTTTAAATATTTTAGATCTTGAATTCATTTACGAATACAATTCTGGAATGATATTCCCTTCACTGCAGTTTTGAAATATAGGTAGTGAAAATTCTGTGATAAAAATAAGACAGTGTTCGAGAACTAACAAACTATTATAAAGTTTACTTATTAAGTTCTTCTACACATAAATATTACTAAAGACGATTTGAATTTCAAAATATTACTTATTTTGAAAACTTTTATCTGAAGAAAAACAATTGCGCCGCTCAGCTGAAATGGTGAAAGTACAGAAGATGCTGAAAGCAGCACTTTTGTCAAAACTAATTCCGGTTGCATGTCTGCCTTCGTTCAGTCTATTTTTGTGCCATTTTTAGCAACCATTCTTTTGGGTGAAAACTGGAAAGTAGAAATGGGGGAACTGCAATTTATCATGCCTCCCGAATCGGAAAATGTTTCTGAAGCAGCAGTCTATGTTAAAAAAAATTGAGTTATTATATATAAAAGCTATATACGGATATAATATAGCGTATAGCATTATATAATATATAGCAACTATCAATTCAGAAATAAACAATATGAAAATTAACTATATAAAATTTGCTGAATCTATATAATAAAATATACATTGTATTTAGAGAGCGCTAATGCTGCTACAACTAAAACACAAATGAGCTTAACCAAAATAGAATTAAAATAAATTTACATTCAAAATTCAAAAAGAAAGATAAAATGAATCCGGCCCGAAGACTTTTTCAAGGGTCACCCTCAGGCAAGGATTCAAACCAGGAATTTTTTCTGTGAAGGGTCTGACTCTCGTCCAACCAACTGACCCTTCGTGACCCGAAAATCCCAGAAAATTGAGGTTTTGGAGACAAAAATTAGTATCACAAAAATAAAAACATTTTCAAAAAACAATCCAGAAAAAAACACACAGCAAATCACGCCACAAAATACCAAGAAAAAAGAACCAAAATCATTTAAACCAGAAAGCTAAGTACTTACTAATTGAAAGTATAATTCCAAAAGACAATGTGAGGTGTAAACTTGTTAGAGCGAATGCACTTCGTTAAATTGAACCAAAATTAAATTTTCCACGTTTACAGCTATATATATGCTTACTAAGTTTTGTCATAAGGTAATGTCATCAAAGTTGAAGCGCCCTCTGTTGAGTCATAACTCAAAGCCAACAAACCGGAGGAAGTCAGAAATCAGACAGTCCTTCTCTTATCAAAACCTCTATATTGCAAAAGTTTGAGGAATTCGTTAATAGTTAAGTTCTCATTGAGATTGTTTGTTGCTAAAATATACGAACTTTTATTATTGCATATTTTTTTAATCTTGTTAAATTGTGAAAAAATCAAATTTTTGAAAATTTTAGAGTGTAAATTAGAATGGTAGTTACTAAGTTTTATTATTTTAAAGTTAAAATCATCCCTTTTATTAAAAATACCTATTAAAGTTTTTCCATTATTTTCCAACTAAATCCTTTGGGTAACAATTAATAACATCACTAAGATTATCCAAATTTAACAAAATTAAGTCATCAATGTATCTCCAGCCTATTATATAGCATTATATAATATATAGCATATTTTAGCTGAAACCGGATGCATGGCCGAATAGAAAAAACTTTTGAAATTTTAAAACTTTGATTTATTTCACTCTGAGAGGCATAATTTACATACAAAGAAATATTTCAGTCTACATCGCGATATAAGAAGAGAAGATATCAAAATTTTTCTCTTCAGTTGTTTTACTGTGAGATTTTGATAGGGATTTCTTTGATACGAGTCAAGGGAATTTAGGTATCTCTAAAAGAATGTTCTAAGTGCTAAGGATTTTTATCTCTTCACTAAGAACGTAAGAAAATGTTGCAGTGAGCAGTTTTATCAGACAAGTGAACGATAATAAGTGAATATCAATGATGATAAAAAAAAAAGAAGCAACTACTTCAAAATTATGAAAAGCGTAATTGTTGCTACAAAGAGTAATTAGAAACTATGTAAGGCATCAAAATATTAAAATTTTCCTTTACATTGTAATACAAGGAAATATCGTTCAGCACCAAAAAAGAAAAAAAATTATTATTCCATCATTTTATTCAGGAATTCTCATCCAAAAACACATTCTTTATGTCAAGGATCCTATTGTATTTCATATAAGACTCCTCTCCTTCTTTTTCGAAAGTGATATCAACATACCTTATTAACAATTTAAACACTGGAAAGTATAAATGAATATAAAATTATTTGTTTCTGTAAGCATTCGAAGGACCGATTTCAAAATTGTTAACATATTTTTTAACTTTAATTCCAACGATTTTGTTATGAAAATGTTATTTATAAAATTGTCTTGTACGAGAGTATTTATTACTAGATGCGAGATAAGAAAAAGGGAACGTTAAAAATCACATTTATATATATAAAAAAAAGTATCGGACAAAGGAACAATTTATTCTGTATTACCCAATATATTCCATATTATGGGTCATATTAAAATGAAAAACCGTATAGCCGTAGGCTGGCTCTAATTCCTAATGTTTCAACAAAATTGAACAATATTGTATGTGAACTATGTTTTTTCCCCTAATGTATCAACTGCTCCGCGATACACAGCATCATTTTGCTAGTTTACCCGAAGTATCTAATAAGAAAAATGGAGTCAATCAAAGGGGAGCATGCCACTGATTAGTTAACCATTTCTGAGGTGTAAAAAAAAAAAAAAAAAACGCATACATATTTCAACATATGGAGGAGCTTTGTACAAAAGAATGAATCAAGACATTGCCTTTTTGACATCTGAGGTATTCGAGAACAATTAGTAATTATTTTCTTTACAAATAACGCTCCAGGATCAGTGAGGTGAGGGGGAGAGTAGGAAGTGCTTTCCTCCGCTCTCCCGATTTGTT
Source organism: Argiope aurantia (assembly GCA_026543865.1). Taxonomy (NCBI): domain Eukaryota; kingdom Metazoa; phylum Arthropoda; class Arachnida; order Araneae; family Araneidae; genus Argiope; species Argiope aurantia. The sequence goes on along the minus strand of JAPMOR010108218.1, from coordinate 35,109 downwards.
TCCTTAGTCGATAAATCGAAAAGAAAAAGGAAAAGAAGAAGAAAAGCGGGAATGGTTCCGTCAAATTTTTTTTGCATACATTCTAATAAAAAATATCTTCCTTCAGCCGGCAAAAGAGAGAGATAGAGAGAAGATAAAAGTTAATTTTGCGCAAGGCTATGAGCGCCTCAATCAGTCAGTTAGGCTATGAGCGCTTGAAAGTCAGATTGCTACATTCCCACAAGAGTTTTGTGCTCCTAAGTATACATACTAAATGTTATTTTCTTAATGCATACTAACTTTTATACTGAAGATCGCGTACTTAACTTCCTTTTCCATATAATTTTTAATTTAAATTGTTGCATTTTTTGAATTATCGCGTTTACATGCTCATGAAATTACAAGTCGAGAGACTGTCAATATTTTTGCCAATTTAAATGCAAAATGTGACAACGATCTCTCTGGGAAATATAATGATATTCTGTAATCCAGAAAATAGTTCTAATGTATCCAACTTTCAAAGGAATGAGGAGGAATAACTTTCGAAGAAAAAGAATTCGAAGTTGTTAATCATGTTTTTCATCTCAAATATTAAAGAAGATTTAAATAAACGACATTTGTGTATTAACCGCATACCAGCGATTAATCGCCAAAGATGTCATGTTGTATCTTAAATTTGATTTATTCGTAAAGGACATGCATTAATATGCAAGTATCAAAGCGATTCTTTCAGTGTTTGAATCTCCATTTCCGATTGGGACGGATCCTCTAAGTGTTTTTATAACATTAATCATCTCACCACTTGACAAATAAAAGAAAATAACTGAAAATTATAATTATCACATTGGTATTACTTTTAGTTTAATTTTTAAAAGCTGTGAGTTTTGAATTAGATGAAAGTTGTATAAATTCTGAGAAAAAAAATGTTCTTAGCATTCATATAAAATTCGAAATAAACCTAGCAGTAAGCGAATGAAATGGTTAATGAAATGTAACCGGTTTTCTTTGATCTTTTTATGCATATAGTAGATTGTAAATTCTTTGAAAAAAGTGGATTAAAAATGAATAATAGTTTTTTTTAATTACAGAATCATTGAATGCATATTTCAAATGATATAAATTTTTATATCGATTTGGCTATTGATTATTTATACAGAATAGTTTGTATAGATGAACTTCTTTTATACCGACCTTATACTTACTGTCTTTCTCTCTCTTTATACATATATAATCTATACTTATAATAAAGCTCAATGTGTGTGTGTGTGTGTGTGTGTGTGTGTGTTGGCGCTATACAGGCCAGACCAATAAACCTACAGCTACCAAATTTGGCACGTGTATACCTTGGAGGCCGGGAATGTGCACCTGGGGGTTATTTTTCCGAATTTTTAATTAGAATTTTATTTATTTAAAAATTAAGCGAAATTTTGGCGTGTTTCTGCTATAACTTCCGAAAATATTACCGCACAAAAAAGATTTTTACATAAAGTTAAAGATCAAAAATTTATCTTTTAAATGATACCAATGTTTTAACCGTAAAATTAAATTTCTATTTTTAATGAGTTTTTAAATAAATATTTTAACTATATTTTTCAACAATTTTTTCGTACCAAATAAAAATAAAATTTAAGCTGCACGAGCACGTTTCGCATTCATGGGAAAAAATAAGCTTTTTTCAAAGTGTTGCCATCACATTGATTAAAGCTCCAATTAAAAATAAATTAAATCTTTTTGGAAATGAAATCTGCAAAAATATAATTTTCGGCACGCGTCTGTAGAAAATGAAACAAATATGAAATATTTTTTAAAAATAAATTCAAGAAAAATTATTTTATGATCTTTTACACTCTCTATATTATTAATCCAATAAATCAGTTTTATTTTAAGGCGAGTTTTGTTTAATATGAACAGGATATCCATTCAAATCAGGGCCACACAGCTAATTTGTAAACCTTTAAGTAAGACACAGATCTGCTAAAATGGTCTAAATGGAAAATGATTATATTTTATGCAACTTGATTTAATAAATGCTCTAATAAATAACGAACTTTTGATTTTATATCAAGCTTCTGCTGTGGAAATTACGAATATCAAAATGTTCTTGAAACACTAATATTTTAAATAAAAAGAGTTAATTTCCAATCAACTAAATCAGTCACTTAAACTGACTGATTTATGAGAATTTGAATATCACTATTCAATAAAAAAAGGATAATCTTAGATTTTCCATCGATCGTTTCAAAGAAAATACGCCAATTAACGCGCAGGTTTCTCAAGATTAATTGGCCTAAGATTATGAAAATGTTGAGTTTTTCTAAATTTTTAACATTCAAAACTTCATAAATAAGTCTTAGTTGATCGTGAAAAATAGAAACATTCATTCATTTATTTAAATTTTAGTGTGTCCAGAATATTTCTCAGAATATGATATTTTACTGCATTAAATTTAGACTTCATAATTTTTGAAATATATTTATAGGCCAGAACAAAATATTATTATTGATTTCATTTCAATCCTTTTGAAAGCAAAACTAAAAACTGAATTTTATGCTGAATCTGAGAAATTTTTGTTGAATTATTCTTTGAGATATTACATAAATTATGAAAAATATTTTGTAGTTCACGTAAGACTTATATACCGAGCGATTCTGTTTGCAATACTCATATTCAATAATAATAAATAAATAACAATAAAGATGATAAACAAAATAAAACGCTTGGTTTTATTAAAAAATATCTTTATATAAATTGCAATTTCATCATTTCCACTTTAAATTAAAGTTGAAGTTTTACCGGAAATGACAACAAATTAGCAAAATATAGATAGTAAATTGAACGAAACGATCGAAATAACAGTATAAGTTTGGTATGACTATCAAAATTTGAAGATTAAAAATGTTTTGTTTGAGAATCTATTAAGAGACCAATTACTTAAAATATTTAATTGAAAATTGTAGCGAGCGGTAATATTGGCGAACCGGCTGGTCGCCAAAGGCGGCTAGTATATAATAAATTTGAACTATGTCTTTGTTGAAAACTCTGGTCTAACTTTTTTGATAATAATCAAATTTTTACTTGCTGATTAAACAGCTATAATTTTTATTAATTACATTACTGGCCAAGAATATATTTTAATTTTTGAGAAATATTTACGTAACTATGCTTATCATTACTTTCATGTACTTGAGCTTACAACCCTCTATATTGTTACAGAAAATCAACAGTAGTATAATCAAATACAATAGAAATTGAACAAATTTTATAACAAAGAAGGATTCTTTATTATACAAGAAAATCACGAATACAGGTAGCACAAGACAGCACTTGCAGAAATTAGCAATACAAAAAGAACAAATCATTATTAAACTATCGCAACAACAGTGTAGTTGGAAAGCTGTCTCCGCATTCAACACTACAAAAGGAGAATATTCTTGACTTATCGAGAATTTCCATTTAAATAGTCTCTGAGACAGGGCATTAAATCTTTTAAAATGATCCTTGCATCTGGAGTCTTAATAGAGATATTGCATAATTCTTGTCTTTTATAGAACTTTTATTTTTGTTGTTAAAATCGTCAAATTCGTTGCTAAAGCCTGGGGTTATTGACTTGTAATCCATTGCACATATATTAAAATACTTATAAAACCTTATGTGGCGAACTGTGCATAAAAATATTATTACAAATTCGTAACAATATACATTCTGTAAATTTCATTTTCCAAGAAATTCAGGAGAGATGCATCAAACATATGACAATAATATCAATAATTGATCAACAGTTCCTCTTTGGTATGACATGAAATTGTAGGAAATGATACATCACTTAGCTTGCGTATTCTTATAATATCTATCTACTAGTTAATTTTTCGGAATTATTTTACAATCATCCTCCAGGTGGAATTTTCATTAAAAAATTAATTTCCTACCAAAACATGTCAAATGCCATCTTTATATTCTTATGATTCATTCACCAATCTCAATTAAATTCACCTTTCCATTACTTGTAAAATAATTAAAATTTTGCAAGAAATATTCCAAGATTCAATATTATTTCTATGCAGTTTTTCTTATACTTATTTCAACCCAAAACTGCTTAATGACACTCCCGAATTTTGATAAGAATAATTAAGGAAAAAGTTAAATCCTTTTTTTTATTTGCGAGATTATAAAATAATAAACAATTCTAATGATAAGAAAACTTCGTCTCTATAAATAATAGGTTTTTATTCTGAATGATACGTAATTATAAATACAAAACAATATATTTTCTGATTCTGTTTCTTCAAATGCGTAGATCATTTTTCGCGTCAACATTTATTACACCAATTTAATTTATGTTAATATCTTAGCAGTATTTTCTGTGGCTCTTTTTTTATTTTTATAAAAGAACTATGGAAGGAACTGTGCTTTTATTTTCAAAAATTGTTATTATAATTATTCCAGTGAAAATGTAAACTATATGCAAGAATTTTCTGAAAATGCCTCAAACGTATGTTTCCTTCTTTTAAGAATATTTAAGACGAATTTGTAATTTTTGTGGGTTGATGAGAGGCAGTGATGTTTCCTTCACAAATTGATAGCAAAAATATCTATTTATACTAATGGCATATAAAAAATCATTTCTTATTTTTAAAATGCAAAGAAGGACTTCTGAATTTCACATGGAACTGAAATAGCTCGGTCTTATATAATTGATGTTTGTGTATAAAGGATTTAAAGTCAAGCAATATTTTAAAATTTGTAGGATACCAAGAAACCTCATGTTAGAAATATACGGGAGCCGGGATATAATGTTAATTTTGTTATCTTTATAGGAACAGTGCCCCCCTCCCAAAATGAGCAAACACAGAAAGAATTAAATTTTTAAAAAATTATTTCAATTTTAAGCTTTTAAAGAATTTTTAATGCTTGCTGATAGAAATAATGTGAAGGAAGACCTGATCGAAGTTTATGGGTTTTAAATTAAAAAAATTTAGAAACAAAGTTACAAAATTTTGTGAAATTGTTTATTTTAAGATTGCTTTATTTAAAAAAAAGGGGGGGGGGGCAAACGTGACACATACTGATATTTATTTTTTTATATTATATTTGAATACTCGCTATGCTCCATATTTGAAATTTCTCACAACGTGGATGATAATGCAACTGAAATAAAAATTTCAGGTGTTATAATATAATTAAAATATTAATTATGGTAGTCTTAATTACTTTGCATACGATTTAGCAGGTTTATGAATTTTCTGAACTGTAATTTGCAAGCAAGTGAAATGATAAAAATGTGCAATTTTACAATTCCTTGTCCGAAAGGAGGGACAAAATCCCCGGCTTGGGGCAATAAGAATATCGTAAAAATGTTCAGTGAAGGGGAAAGGGTGCATGGCAGTACTTTTTTCTGGGGCTTGGCAGAACAGTTCCGTAATTAGTACTACTGGGAAAATGCTTTTTTTATAGAGTATATTGCTCTTTGAAAAAAAAAAAAGCAAGTTTTTGTTTTTTCTCGCTTTGGGAATTTTTTTTTTCTCAACTGCAATTCTCTCTCTTTTTCTTTTGATTGCAAACACTAAGAAAAAATTAAGTTCTAACTTTTTAACCTAATACCATTTTATAAAATAGCACACATATATATTTTTTTCTAAATAAAATTCTGTTTTGACTTGAAAACCGCGAAGAGTAATGAATTTAAAATAAATTCGATTATTATGATAGTAGTACAAATCTAAGTTTAGAATTCACTTTTTTTTAAAATAAAATTACAAACAATAGCACATTATATAAATGTACATGATAATCATTCTAATTTTTCATACATCCGCTCTTTCTCCAATATCTGTAATACTCTTATGCAACAATGTAGTTTCCCATGTTTTCTATCCACAAAATCATAAATCACTGCTTTTCTTTATAGTCCTCTTTCTGGGTGCATTGCGTATCACGTATCACATCCAAAGAGATTGATGGAGGAGAAAAAACTGGAGTTTAATTTTCTGGCTCGCATAATGAAAGTTTGCGCCCTGCCTTTATGGCCTTTTTATCGATTGTTGCATGCATGGCCGCCCCAAATGAGTTTTAACAGTTGTACTCGCTCCGAAAAAGCGCATTCTTTACTGGCACCTTAACCAAGAAACTCTGAATGCTTTTGTCTTCCAAATTGTAATGTTTTCTACTGGCGTCTATCCAAATTTTACCTGAAGTGTACCAGTGCATCTACATCAAATCGTTCGTGGTTGGGCTTTCAACTTGTAGAAATTACATCCCCATAAAAAATGCATCCTACTTCTTGTGGTCTTTGCCTCTACATTAAAATGCTCCAGCTTCACAGTGGTGACATAGCTAAAGAATGGTAAGATACTGAAATCAAGATAAAAATATCTTTTCACGCTCATGTTCATGAAGAGAATTTCTTTTTACGATACTAGGGATCGATAATCTAGTAGCCCCACTTGCCGTCTGCTAGAATGGGTTTATGCGCATTGTGGTAGCTGCGAAAGGGCATATAGTAAAAGCGCTAATTCCGCTACCGTCCGAGTACAATATTTTGAGATATTTATTTCAAAATCGAATAAAAAATTATTATCTTAAATTTTATTTTTCATAATGAAAGAGAGTTTTCAACAATGGTGGAATGGCGACAGTAATGACCGGTAAGTGGAGAAGTTTTGGTTTCAAGGTGCTAGCGTGAAAACAATGTGTTGATCATGTACCCACCGGCTTCCAGTATTACGTATGTTGCATGTTATTTATAGCTAATTCTGTATTAGTTTATTCCGTATTTATGGTGTTTTTTAAAAACAAAAGCATTTAATGCATAGCATGTGTTTTTTTTTTCAGCCTAAAACACGTGAAAATGGTCGTTCCGACCATTGTCATGTTCGGAGTTGTGCCTCAGTATTTTTTCATTTGGATCGCGTGGAGATTTATGTCGTGTTTACTACCAAACTGGATTTATCAAGCAGGCGATGACATTTACTATTCAGTTTATCAAAAATTCGTGCTGTTCTTCTTTGAGCATGTGACGGGAACGAAAGTAAGTATTGATAGAATCGTTTTTTATGTGTAATGTCAACGGTATAATTAAATGTTGATTGTTAGATATGATCTGTTGTTATGAACATAAATCATTCTTTTGAGGAGATAAGAGCATGATTAATAAGATTAAAAGAAAGAAATTAATTCATCACTTCCAAATATTATAATTTGAAATTTTTTTCCCTTTAAACTTATTATTATTTATTTATTTATTTTGCCTTTGTGCGCAAACTGAGAATGTTCTTTTTACTTTTATAAATTATTCCTAAATTATTATTTAATGTTTCTGACTCAAATTTACCATTTCTGAGATTAGAACAATAGCTCTTGAATATTTCAAAATGTTAATATAATTGAATAAGAACTGTGTTAAATCTATGTGAGTAAGAATAGCAAACTATATATATTCTCATGAGATATATAATTGTGATTCACATCTACTCACTTTTTAAATGATGTTTTCTTGAATTGACAAATATTAAAAACATTAATGCTTATATTCATCAGTTAAAAGTATGCTGCTATACATATTATATTTTATTGTTTCATCAGAAAGTTAATATAAGGTTTATATTTTTTGTTGGTTTTTTTTAAAGTTTTAATTATATTATTACTTATGTTGCAGCCTTAACTTGAAATTAAAATAATACCAACAGTTGCACCGATGTTTTGAAAATTTTTTTTACTCTTCTAGCTAATTATACATGGAAATTTAGAAGTTTTATCAAAAAAAGAAAGAGTTATTTATATTAGTAATCATCAAAGCACTGGTAAGTTACTTAGTTCATTTAACTATATGATTTTAACATTCTCATTTTAAAGAAAAAATTTTGAATGAAAATTTTAAAGTTATTTTTTCAATTGTATTCTTTTCATTTTGTATTATTTTAATAGGTACTTATCAGTTTAAACTATCTCATATTTTATCAAAATATCTTCAGATTTTATTATTATAGATGTCTTTTTAATTAGTAAACTTTTTCTGGATTTTTAATAATTGAACTTTATTAACAAATACATAATTGTATTAGTTGTTACTGTATTGTATTTGAAGGAATTTGTCATCGTTTATTAGGGTTTGAATTTTTAATGTAGGAAATGTATATTATTTCTCGCTCATTTTTAAAATATAAACTTATTATATGTTGTAGTTCTAGTTTAGTTATTTTACTTGTTAGACGAATTTAATTTTACTAAAAGTAGGGTAAAGATATATATTGGGTAATTTTTCAAAGGCAGCGTATTATTTTATTTATTTCATTTCTTAAGTTGGATGTAAAAAGTAATACTGTAATTTCATGGCTCCATTCCTTTTAATTATATTACTATCAATGATATTTCCTAATCCTCATTCATATACAAATGTATAATTTTCATTAATGATTTTTTTTTTCTTTTCTACTGTAAAGGAAACCAATTTGCATGGCTATTTAATTTTTTTTTATTTAGCTATAATTGTCTATTTTAGAAACAACAGTAATCCTTGTCTTAGTTTTAAATTATATTTAATTAAATTTATTTATATTATTATTTTTTATTATTACTTGCATATTGCATTTTAAATTAAGGCTAATTTTGAATGTAACTGTTGGCATAAATATTTGTAAGATTATTATTATTATTATTGTTTTGCTTTGTGAATTTAACTTATGAACTGATTGATTATATATGTGCTTGTCATTATTATGCTTGAAAATTTGCTTATTGTTTTAGGTGGTTGATATGAAAAACAATATAGAATATTTTAAAATATTTTGCTTGCTTCAAATTATAATTATTATTCCTGTTCTTGAAAAAGTAGTGGTGTTTTTTTTTACTAGGTAGTGAGAAAAATTCTTTATAAATGTTTCATTCTAATGTTGATTTGGAAAATTTGGCCTTCTGGTGAGGGGGAAAAAAAAACATGATTATACAATATTTATTACATTTTCTGTTTTTGATTAGTGGACTGGATTGTTGTTCATATGCTTGCTGATCGGCAAGGATCTATTGGGCATGTGAGATATGTTATGAAGGATTCATTACAATTAGTACCACTGTATGGATTTTATTTTTATGAGGTGAGGCAACAGAGACAAAATGAGTTTACTGCTCAATAAAGTTTAGTAAGTGCTGATGCTTTTTGATTCTACATGTGAGTGTTGTGCATGTTGCATCTGTAATCTATTTATTCATGTAGTTTGTTTTTTTAAATATTTTCTGATTTTTCAGAAATTATTATAATAACTAGTCCGAATAATAAAAACTGGAATATTTGTTAGCTATAAAAATTATAGCAATAAATTTCCATGAATATATTTTAAATTCTTAAGACATAAAATGTTATTTAATTAAAATTTATGGAAAATTTTAAATACTGTTTATCATGAATTGCAAAATGTACACTCTCTTGATTTATTATTTATAATTTTGTTCAATGCCTTCACAAAAAGGCAAAAGCAAATCTAGGGATATAAAATATGAGAATTAATAGAATCAAAAGAAGTGAAAAATATACTTATTTCTACATGTGGAACTGCTTATGTGCATGATTTTTTTCAAATTATTATATTTTAAATAAAGAATCAAAGAACTACATATTGTACTCCATCCTATATACGGGAAAAATCTAATCTAAAACGTGAATTGTGTGTATTTTAATTTTCTGAAGTTTAGCATTTTTTTTTATCACAACATAAATACAAATCTTTTAGAAACAACCATACCAATCAGAATTCTTTTTTTATTTTTAATAATTTATATTTTTTCGAGATCTTTGAAAGTCTTTTCACACTGAAATGAAATAATAGAACTTTTTTTTATGGAATTAAGCAAAAAGGTCAGAATATCATTGACATTTTTTGGAATGAACATCTTATTTATCGTGATTAGTATATTAAAAACTAATAAATAGGAACAATTATTTGAAATGTAGAAATTTAAATGCATTTTTTAAATGAGTGTATTTTAAATATTACTTTAGTTGTAATTTACTAATAAAATTAATTACAGATAACTGATCAAGCTCCTCATTTCACCAAATTGCTTAATTTAAGCTATGAAGATATATTGTACTTTTTTATTGTTATGACTGATTATGTGAAACTAACATGCCAGAATTCATTTATTTGTTTGCATGCACGTTCTTTGCTTGAATTTAATTTTTACTAGTAACTCCTTTGTAAATACATTTCCCTCTTTTAATTAGAAAAATTTGATCCTTATAGCATCAGACTTTCACTGTAGCTTTTCTTAGAAAATGATTGAACTTTTCAATTGTGTATAAATAGCCGTCATTTCTCTTTATATCATCCCTTTACAACTTTTTTTTTTATAATCTTTTTAAAAGTAAAGGAAATTTATTTTTCATCAAATTTCTTTGTATGGTTTTTAGCATGGATGTGTTTTTGTAAAAAGGCACTACTTTGACTCTAAAAAGATGGTATCATCTCTTCGATATTTGAAAGATAAAAGAATTCCTGTAAGTATTTTTTTTTCTAAAATTTCAGTTCTTTAATTGAATGCAATTTTTCGTGAAATTGAAAAATACACACAAGTTTCTTTTAATAAACTTTCTGTAGATTTGAAACTTTTTTATGTTTTAGACCTGGATGGTTATTTTTCCCGAAGGAACTCGTTACAATCCTGAAGCTTCTGAAATGATTGAAAAGAGTCAGTCATTTGCAAAAGATAGAGGTTTGTTGTTCTGATACTTTTAAAGTTTTTCTTTGCTATAAATCTCTGATATACATATTCAGTTTTTGTTTATTGAGCCTATTATATATTACTTACCTGCTAATTGAAAAGAATTAATAGACAGTAGGAAAAGATATGTTCACTGATTTCTACTCTCTATCTAGTGATATAATAATTTAGGCCAATTATTCATAGATGAATATACAAAATGAGACAATTTCACAAAAACATACAAATTTAAAAAAAAATTGATAGCATATTGGTGTCTTACATGTGTTTAAAATGATTTTCTATGATTAATTAGTTTTCATTAGGTACAAATTAAAGGCAAAAGTGCCACTTAATTATCAGATTTTAGAGAACTGGAGCAAACCCAAATGGAATTTATTTGTATAATTATCCTTTAAAATGTTATATTATAGACTTGGAATTTTATTTTGTGAAATGTTCAATTAGTCTATCATTTATTCTTAATAACTGTTACAATAGAAAAATCATTTTCTTTAACTGTGTCTCATAGTTTTTGCTGCTACAAGAACTTGAGTCAATCATTTTATTGTTCCAGAGAGATTTCATATAGATAAACTTTATTCATAGATAAAAAAAAATCAATTATTCATATACAAATAATCATATTCAATCGGAATAAGAAATCTGATCGTGCATTGTTTATTAACAAGTTCATTTGCAATTCTATAAATATTTTGAGTGAGAAGCAATTTATACTCCCTTGCGTATAAATGAATGTTTTTCCATTTAAATGTTGTCATTGTTATTCATAGGATTAACAAGAATGAGTCAAAATGTTTTAAAACTCTATGGGAGGCTGTTTAAATCTCCAGATTTTTTACTGATAAATGACAGTATTTACTTGCTTGACTCAAAGGTCAGAATGTTTAGGATTTGATGATATCACTAAAAGGATTTAACCTGTCTTTAATATTACAAAAATATAGTGTATTTCATTATAATTGATAGTCAATTAATACCAGATTTTTGATGCAAAATATAAAAGCAAGAAAAATAAATATTTAGGTCTAGCATTTTAAAAAACTTCATGCAAATTGAATAATTAATGCTTTCAAAGATTTATATAAAAAAAAAAAATCTCAAAACACAAATCAGTGCAAAGACTAACATTATATGATTTGCATTCACTTCTATGTTTTAACATTTACCAAGTAAATTATGCATCTTCTATGTTTTTAATAATCTATTTTACCATAAATAATATAATGTTCACCATAAATAATTTTTAATATTCAGAAAAATTCATAGATTTGATCATTCATAAATTTACATATTCTCCTTCCTTCCCAGAAAGATAAGCAATCTTCTACCCATAACTGCATAAGGAAAACTGTGATGAATAAAACCCTTGTTAAAATAAAATCGTCCTCCAAATGAGAGTGTAGATTATAACAGTCATTTCAAAATTAGCATGTGTTTCTCTTTACATTATTAAGCATTTGTTTCTGTTTATATCTATGGAAATCCAATTATTCATTGACAGGCAACACTAATCTAATCTCTGATATAGAAAAGCTACTATGTGGGAACAATCTATGGAGAGAAACATGGATTAGTAGTGCCATCTAACCAAAAGCATTTTATTCAAAAGCTTGATGCTATTCGAAACTATTTCGAATTTTATTCCTTTTTTTTTGTGTGACTGTGTTAGTTTTATGTTATAATAAATGAAAGCAAGCATTGAATAATTTTATATTGATTTATGTTGAAAACTTCAACTATTCATTTTGATAAGCAGTAATTCAAATAGATGCATATTTAATGCAATCCTTCAGCTTGTTTTATAAAATTAATTTCAACAGAAAACAAAAAAGAATTTCAAGTCTGAAAGTGCAGTAAGCTTACTGCAAAATTTGTTATTTATAATAATATAAATTGATTATGTTCCTTACAAGAATTCTGTATTTGCAAAATGTGATAAATATCTTGCTTTTTAAACACAGTGTTCTTTTTCTTCTTCTTTTTTTTACTGCTGTTTTGTGGGCTTTTGGACTTAATGAACTTTCTTTTTTTTAATTTTTAATTTTTTTTACATGAATTTGGGGAAACAAAATTTTGCAACTTTATTTTAGCCCTTTTTTTTCCCTATTACCTGTATTACTTTCAATTACAGGTTGAAAACATCTGCTCGAGCAGATGAAAAATTTACCTAAAATTGCATAACCTCCATTTATGTTATTACCTATTACCTCCTTCTATGTATTCAGTTAACTGCTTCTTTCGATCTTCATTAATTGTTCCTTAATTTATTATAACTATTTCTTTATAACTAATAAAAAATGAGTTTTAATTTGGATATTTTATTCAGAATGTTGCATTTATTATTGTAATTATGACTACTTTTATTCATAGTTTAGAAGTTTCTTTGTACTGAGATTAGTTATTTAAATTCTATTGAAAAACGTAGTCTTGTCTGAATTTTGTTTTAAAATTGACCTTGGATGAAATTTGGAAATCTGATAATAATATATAATATTAATAAAATTAATTGAACAAATTATTAATTATTTTTTAAAATCTTTGCAAATGTATGTTGGAGTAAAACCTATTGGTTAACCGTATAAGTTAATTGTTAACAAATTCTCCA